>JADRCH010000645.1:533837-632001 GCA_019843965.1 Rhynchomys soricoides | reverse complement strand
TAACCCTAACCCTAACCCTAACCCTAACCCTAACCCTAACCCTAACCAAGAAGAAGAAATACCATATCTAAAGGCATGCCAACATGTGGGAATCAGGGAGAGTTGCCACATGGGCCACTTCCCCAATTGTGTTTGGGGTATCAGAGATGAAATATAGATTTTAAAAGATGTTAACTCAGAAGTATCACAGGGGAGTGTTTGCTACCAGCAGAAGGATAAGAACTTCCCAGCCTTTGAGCTAGTCAAGACACATTAAAATGAACTGGCATGTATGTGATTGTGTATGAGTGTGGTTGTGTGTGTGTATGTAGGGTGTGTGTGTGTGTGTGTGTGTGTGTGTGTGTGTATGTGTGTGTATGTGTGTTTCATTCATGGATCCAGAGGGCTCTGGTGGGTATTTGGGAATGAGACTCACCACAAACACAAAGCAGAATAACTATTACTATACACTCATGTGGGCAACATATCAGTAATGAGCATAAAATACTGTTTCTCACAGCAGTTCTACACTACCTCTGGCCCTTATGGTCTTCCTATCCATTCCTCTGTGATAATCCATGAACCTTGGGTGGAAGGTATGTTATAAATGTTTTATTTATATTCTCTACATGTTGCATACTTGTGCGTCTCTGTTTATCACCATCAGCAATAAAAACAAGCTTCTCTAATGAGGATTGAACAATATACTAATCTATGGGAACTAAGAACTTAGTGCAAGCTGTATCTACTTAGCAGAAAATAGTCTTTTCTCCTCTAATCCCTATGGCCCAGGTAACCATGAGTTGCCACACCCCACCACAGTTAACAGTTCAATTTTGTGCAGTGGGATCTAAATTCGATAATAAAATGATTGGTTATTTTATGACATTCATGCAACTATTGCACAAATAGGCATATCCTGATAGGAAGTTCATCATTGTGGCTCAAAGATTTTACAGCTGAGTAAGACTGTTGATAAGTTTTCTTCCATAGAACTATGAATAGCATCTTCTAGCATTGTAAAATCTACTCTCTAAAAATGAAGCTTCTAGGTCAGTACTAACTTGTTTTCCATATGTCCTGTGACTCATATATATGGTGTCTTCACCAACAGGGTCTGATTATCAGTTCCAAGAAAGAATAGCCAAAAGAAATGGTAATAGTCTGTAAAGGTTGGAGATCTGTTGAATCCTACTGACAAAGAATTCCAAAAGAGGCAACCCATTCCTATAACTGTCTTTCTTTGTTTGGTAGCCTATGGCATTTGGGAGTGGTATGTTTCCCCATAATAGAGTAGCTCCGTTCAAACTACTTTGATATATGTATGTTTGTACTATAGAATGCTTCTTTAACTAATAGTTTTCTAAGGTCTTTACTGTTAGCTATCTTTCCCCAGTGTCTTCCTTATACTACCTTGCTTTCCACTACTCCACTTACCTCTTCCTGCCTCTTTTTCCCCCTTCAAGTCACTGTGTTCTACAATCCCTATTACCTTAAAATATCTCCCCTCAAAGGCCCTGTCCTAGATCCTGACTTCCACAGGTATTCCAATATAAACATACATAAAGATTCTAACCTAACATACACATATAAGATGGAAATACGACATTTGCCTTTCTGGATCTGGGTTTCTTCACTCAAATGATTGTTTCTAGCTCTATCCATTTATCTGTGAATTTTATTTTTCTTTAAAGCTGAACAAAATTTCATTTTAGAGATCCATAGGATTATTTAGTAGTTAAGGTCTCATACTATTTTTTCAGAGAACTTGAATTCAGTTCTGAACACATATTCTAGATGGCTCACGACTACATACAGTTCTAGCTCCAATGTATTTGATGCTCTATTCTGAATTTCATGAAATTTTCACTAATGTGCACATACCTACACACACACACACATACACACACATGATTTAAAACTAAAATAAATCTTAAAATCCTCTTGTGTATATGTACTATATTTTAATTATCCATTCATCCATTGAAGGGCATCTAAAATAAAGTTATCTGACCAAGGTTGAGAGCATCCGATTTCTATGCGTCTATATTGAAGTGTACTCTCTAGGTTTACTCTATAAGCTTCAGGGTATCAAGTCTTTTGTTGAAGTCATTGACCCATTTGAAGATGAGTTTCACGTAAGGTGACAGATAGGATCTAGTTTCATTTTTCTGCATGTTAAAATTCAGTTTTTGCAATACTCTTTGTTGAAGGTGCTGCCTTTTTACCAATGTGTGTTTTTAGCATTTTTGTCAAAAATTAGGTATCTGTGTATTTGTATCTAGGTCCTCTATTCTAATCAATTGATGAATGTTTCTATATCAGTACCGTGATGGATTTGTTTGCTTTTTGTTTTGTTTGCTTGGTTTTTTCTTCATTTCATTTTTTTTCGAGGTTTCAGGGTTTCTCTGTATAACCCAGACTTTCCTGGAGATCATTATGTGGAACACACTGGCCTCAAACTTAGATTTTTCTTGCTTCTGGCTCCCAAGTTCTGGGATTAAAAATATGTGCCACTACAACCTAGCTCCATGTTGTTTTTATTACTATAGTTGTGTAGTGTAATGTGAAATCAAGGGAAATCTTATATTATTTCTTTGGTTCAGGATTGCTTTGGCTATCCTTGTTCTGCATGTGTCCACATAATTTTTTATTGTTTGTAATTTCTATGCTTGTAAAAAGTGACATTGGGATTTTGCCCATGTTTGCAGTGAATATGAAAAGTTCTTTTAGTAGAACGGCCATCTCTACAGGATTAATTCTTTAGATACATAAGCACAAGAGTCTCTCCATCTATAGCTTCTCTTAGATGACTATTGAATTGTTTCCACATTCTGGCTATTGTGAGTAGTGAATATTTGTTTTCATTTCTTTGTGGTATAAGAAAAAATTTCTATGCTGTATGGTAATTCTCTGATTATCATTTTTTGGAAACTCGGCAGCTGTTTTCCACAATAGCTGCACTATTTTATATTCTTTCCAGCTAAGTGTCAGGGTTAGAATTTCTCCATTAGTGATTGTTTTCCATTTTTTTCATTCTTTTTCATTATCAATGCAATCTTAGTATAAGTGAAATGGTACCTCATTACAGCTTTATTTTGCTTTTCCCACAAATTGTGCCAAGTATTTTCTTCATAATCTCTGACTTTATATTGTGTTTTGAAAGGAGAAAACATGTCTTTTAGGCAGGTCCTTATTTATCAAGATTGTTTTGGCTTTTGATCCCTTGAAATTCTGGTTCCCTTACAGTTCAGCACACATTTGAGGATTGACATTTTTGTTCCTGTAAGAAAGTTAAGATTATAATAAATGGAGCATGTAGACAACTGAGGAATCTTAATGTCTTAATTTTAAACCTTATAACCTCCAAACATGGGTGTTTTCCTTTTGGGGGGTTTTCTTTAATTTGTTTGGGCATGTGTTATTTAGTTCAGAATTAAAATCTTTTATCTCCTTGGCTAAATTTGATTCTAAGTTTTTACTGTTGTTTTAACATTTGAGACATTAATTTGAAATAGATGTAACTTATTTTTAAAAGGTGAGAGTCAAATATTCACTTTCAGGATTGTTATGGTGTGATATGCAGCTTAATTCATGCTTGCTCTAATAGCTTGATTCTTGTTATTGAAGTAGAATATTTTTAATTCTAAACTCTTTACTACTGTGCTTTAACATTCATAGTTCTTTAATAAAATGCATAGTTAACAGTTTAGAAGTACATATAATTTCTGTAATAATAGCTAACATTTTAATGTAGAATATTGTATAGATAGGCATACCAAAATGCTTTAAAAGGCAGTGCATTTTATAGGAGAGATAAACCCCACTTTCAGGATTGGGCTCCTGGGCTGCAAGTGAGTAATCACTGAAATTTGTTCTTGAAAGACATTATATGACTGTGTTCAATTAAAAGTATTATCATAAAAATTGTATGGGCTGGTTGCATGCTATTAACATTTATGGGCATCTGTTTAAGTAAGGGAAGTTATTTTTTTCTATGATGTTGTTGAAGATATTTATGGGCCCTTTAAATTTGAAAACTTCACTCTCCTCCATACCCGTTATTCTTTTCATTGTGTCCTGAATTTGCTGGATGTTTTGGGTTAGGAGCTTTTTGACTGTTGGGTCAATGTCTTCTATGGTATCTTTTATGCCTGAGATTCACTCTTCTAGCTCTTGTATTTTATTGGTGACACTTACATCTGTGACTTATTACTTCTTTACTAGGTTTTCCTATCCCCAGGGTTGTTTCCCTTTCTGATTTCTTTATTGTTTCTATTTCCAGTTTTAGATCCTGGATGGTTTTGTGCAATTCCTTCACCTGTTTGGTTGTGTTTTCCTGTATTTCTTTAAGGCATTTATGTGTTTCCTATGTAAGGTCTTCTATTTATTTACCTATGTTCTTCTGTATTTCTCTAAAGAAGTTATTTGGGTTCTCCTTAAAATACTCTATCATCTTTGTGTGATGTGATTTTAGGCCAGAATATTGCTTTTCAGTGTGTTGGGGTATCCAAATTGCTGTGGTAGGAGAACTGACTTTTGATGTTACCAAATAACAGTTGTTTCTGTTGCTTATAATCTTGTGCTTGCCTCTTACCATCTGGTTAACTCTGGAGTTAGCTGACCTTGCTGTCTCTGACTGGAACCTGTCCCTCCTGTAAGCCTGGCTATCTTGCATCTCCTAAGTCAAGCTATTTCTGAGTATGTGAGTTGTACCACAGGAAGCTTCCAGACTGTTAGGTCTTCAGAAGAGCAGACATGCTGATGCTCTGTCCCAGTGGAAGGTGCAGGCTAGATGAGCACACTGATATATTTTTTATGGACTAGTATTTCAGATGATTTTAAAGGTTATAAAATTAAGATGAATAAGCTTTATTTTAATAATCAAATGAAATATAGTTGGGCAATGTATATAATACACCCAGAAACATTATGTGAGGAACTCAGGAAAATAGGTATTATTAGACTATATTGCCATTAATAGACTATTTGATAATTCAAACTCTCTAAAATTAGAGAATTCAAGATATATGGGATATTACATTTAAAAACAATCTTGTAAATTTTGAGATCAAAGACATTCATGATTAGATTCATGACTGACAGTGAGGTGGGCCACTAAAATGTCAATAGTGGGATGAAATGAAGGAATACGGAGGGTCTCTGGGTGTTTATGCAAGATTTCCTCTACATCTCATTTTGTCCTTGCTTGTTTGTAAAATGAAAAGGCAGAAATCTCTCAAAATAACAGAAATTATGAACTTAGCAAGAATGTACTATGTTAAAGTATAACTGATTTTGGCTAAGTAAAATTTTTAATAATTAGTTTTCCATTGTATGCTCCCATCTTCTCTGGCAATAGTGTTACCTAGCTTAACTTGTACTAAAATTATGTAAAGTTTTTGCTTGTTTGTTTTAAGATAGAAAAAATAGGGCTGAAGTGTGGGGTATTATTTCTTTCAAATGTCAGTGTGTCCAACCTTCTGACATGTCAACAGCACACTGTCATCTGCAAAATTAACACTGAAGAATCAGGCAATCGATTTACAAAAGGAAATCTAAAATCATTTTTTATAATATTGTAAGTAGGTTTGTGACTTTTTTGTTGGACTGGCTGTGTTCATAGCTATCCTGAGGTACATGTGTCCTGTGGGTTACAGGTTGGAGATTTTGTAGAAAACAGGATCTTTAGATTTTAATAACATGCGTAAACACACACCCATGCACACTTGCCCACATATATGTTTCTGTTCCTATGCATACAAATGGTGTATGAGAGAGAGAATAAGGGAGACAGAAATAGAGATATAGAGAGGCAGAGAGAATGGGGAGAACATCCTAGGATGACTAGATGGGTTATTTAAATCTATAACATGATTAGATCGAGGCTTGACTTGTCTGTATTTCTTACTATGGACAGGATTATATCCCCACTGAAATTCTTATGTTAAAGTCTGACCCTCAGTGCTTCAGATGTGACTTTGAAGATGTCTTTTATTTTTTTATACATACTTTAGTTTTATTTTGTATATCTGTGTGGGTTTGTACATATGAATGTTGGTTCTCAGAGTGTCTTAGGAGGTGTGAGCTGCTGACATAAAAACTGGACATTCAACCCATGTCTTCTACAAGGGCAATATGCATTTGTCCTAGCTTGCTTCACTGTTTCTGTGATAAAATACTTTTCCAAAGAAACTTTGGGAAGAAAGGACTTATTTCACTTTATAGTTAAGGTCTAACTCTGACTGAGATAAATCAATGCAGAACCTCATGACACTAATCCTGAGGTGGGAACTGGAGCAGAAAACATGAAAGAATGTTTCTTCATGGTTTTTCCCCCTGGGATTTACTTAGTTGGCTTTCTTATACAACCCAGAATTACCCTCTCAGAGTTGGCACCATATAGAAACCATTAACAATAAAATGTCCTACAGACATGCACACAGGGCAATATGACAGAGGAATTCCTCAATTCAGGTTTCCTCCTTCTAGATATGTCTAGGTTTATATAAAAATGACAAAAAAAAACCTTCTCTTGTTCTTAGCCCAGATGGTTCTAGGCCCAGAACCATCTCTCTGGGCCTAGAGACAAACTTTTTAAAGTAGCAATCAAGCAGTTAAATAAAGTCTTTAAGATAGGTCCTAATAGATTTTGATTGAATTCTTGTAAAATGATGTAAGGACTTTTTTTCCAAGTCATATTTGGTTCTGTCTTGGGTTTCTGGGCTGTCCAGCCTCTGGTTCCTACCATGTAGTCAGTGTCAAGCATGGAGTCAATGAAATGATTCCTAATAATACTTTTTTATTTTCATAAATTGGTTCCAAGGTCAATTGTCAGAGAGGTTTCATCCAGCAAATGATGGGAGCAGATCTGAAGACCCACAACCAAAAAAAATAGGCAGAGGCAGGGTCATGCCACAGGAATAGGTAGAGGAAGAACTGTAGGAACCAGATGGGTCAAAGACACCATGAGGACATGGACCATAGAATCAGCTAAGCGGAGCTCATAAGGAGCTCACAGAGACTGAAGCAATAATCATAAACTCTGTTTGATTCTGAACTATGTTCTCTGCATATTTTATGGTTTTTTAGTTTGGTATTATGGTGGGACTCCTAACAGTGGGATTGGGGATAACTCTGAATCCATTGCCTATGCTTGGGATTCTTTTCCCTAATGAGTTGCTTCACCCTGACTGGTTATGAAGGTCTGTGCCTTGTCTTATTGTAACTTGTTATGCATTGTTTGGATGCTATGCTTGGGAGGCCAGCTCTCTTTATGAAGGTAAATGGATCTGTGGGAGAGAGGAGTGGAACATAGGGCAGGGAGATGTGGGTCTGGAAGGATATGAAATATTGCTGGGATGTAATATATGAGAGAATAATAAGAGAGAGAGAAAGAGAGAGGGACAGAGAGAGAAAGAGAGAGAGAGAGAGAGACAGAGAGAGAGAGAGAGAGAGAGAGAGGAGAGAGGCAGAAACAAAGGGAACACCAGGTGAGGACACAGGGAGATGACAATTTATAAGCCAAGAATGGAAGCCTCAGATACCTACCCTCTGACATCCTGACTGTTATCTCCAGAAATGTGAGGGGATAAATACCTGTTATTCAAGTCATTTTGTAGTTCTGTGCCATCACCATCTTCACCATCAATGCTCACCTTCTTTAGGACAAATGTGGAGTCGGAACATAATACAGAGCTTTCTGAAATATGGCTTCTGCTCACTGCCCTCACTTCACTTTACCTCACGACCTGAGCTAACATTGCCTTAGCCACTTAAAAAATCTCCTAATTCTCCAACACAGCTGAAGAAGCATTCTGAGGTCCATGGATAAAAAGTACTGCTTCTACTTTTCTATTTCTCACTCAAGTTATATTTACCTTAATGTGGAACACCTTTGTGTCCTGCCCACATGGTATTTATTACTTTTTATTCCTAACTTTACTATTCCAAGTAGTACTGTTTCTCCAACCCATCTTGTAACTTTTCTAGCCCCATATATTTCTTCTACTATGAAAATAATTACACCTGTCTAGTTGGCATAGTCATTGCTTTTCACAGGACTTTTTGTAGTGCCATGTTTCTCTTTATGTTGTAAGGGGCACTTTGACATACTCCACAATATCAGACTCCAAAACTATGTTAGATTGGCAACCTGTGCATTCATACCATTTATCCCCAACTCTCCAGCATTCTGTGCTTTCTTAACCACTTAAGGAGACTGCTGCTACCTGCTTAGCAAGTTTACATACTTTCAAGGCCAGAACATGTTCATAAGCATCTCAGTCCCTCGCCTCAACTTAGTGGGTTTTGGTGGCAATACATGAATTAGTCCAAGTCCTGAAGAGTATTATGTTAATATGCATTTTTTCAGGAAGAGTAAAATTTTAGAATGATGATTAAGAGCCATCTGAGGGGCTGTCAGCAGAATTTCAACAACTATGAAGAGAATTCAGAACAGCATTTATTTGCTCACTCTTACTTGACCAGTAGCTGCCAATGATGTTTGATGTCCCCAGGAATTAACAAATTATTTTACAACTCTATTTAAGCATAGTTTATGCATCATATAATTCATACACTTTAGGAGTTTAACACAAAGTTTCTTTTAGAAGAAGATTGACCATTTCTTGCAACTGTCATCTTAGATTAGTTTTAGAGACTTTTCATTAGCCAAGTAAGATCTTTCTTGCCTCTATTAACAAAGATCTGGTTGACATAATTGAAATCTTATTATATAAATTGAAAACATATAAATTTTACTGAGCTTTATTCTATTATATGGATGAAAGATCATTATTTACTTAGCCATGATTCATATTTACATTTTTAATTTTGTGATTATATACATAATGGTATAGTGAACACTAGAGGTTGTAAATATTTGTGTACATATCCCAGCATATATAAAGATGAATTTATAAAAAAACAAATGAGTGAACATTTTTATGGACCACAGCTTTGTCATGCTAAGAGAGTGCAATGGGTTGCTGAGAGACAAGAAATAAACATAAGGAGGCAGCCTGAATGGAGAAAGGCAGGAGTGCTGCAAGACTAAGGGTCATGAATGTTCATCTTCATCATGCTGCTAAGGCTGTAGGAGCAAAAGTTCCTCTTATCATTCTACTTTACTATTCAAATTATTGTAGAATAAGAGTTCTCAAAGGTATCCCACATAAACTGTGACCTTAGATGCTCTAAAAACAGATGTCTGAACATATGTGCAGGAAAAAGGTAATTCCCTAGGTCACACCACTTGGCTTTGTTCCAAGTTAACATAACAGAGATGGCCACCAGTCCCTATCTCAGCATTCTGGTCCCTACTACTTTGATTGTTATCTAGATTTTTCATGGGTCACAGGAACAGCAAAAATTATTTCGGGGTCATATCATTCGTCTGTTTTACTGAGGGATGATTAAACATCAGTACATTTAAGCTAAGAACTTTCAGAAATTATAAAAATTATAAAAATTATAAGAATGTGAAAGATGGATACAAATATTGGAACAGTCTTTGATGACTGTGCAGAACATGGTTAGAGAATTTTTGGAGATAACAAAGCATCAAAGTTAACTCAGATAGATTTAATATATCACATATAGCTATCATTTATTTTAATTTACTATTATTTTATTTTTATGTTATTGTTAAAATAGGGGCATGTTTCAAAAGAGTGAAGAGACAAGTCACAACTTGGAAGCGAGTAACATCTTCAAAAGTCCTATAAGCCACGAGACTCTTACCACAATTCCCAGCCTTTTGTCCCCTTTGGGAAAGTCAGCAGTGGCAAACCCCACCCTGTCCCTATGCACTTCATTTTCCAGGTCACAGATCTGCCTAAAATCCTGGAGAGCTACTGCTGCCAGGAACATCCAGGTGAGATCACCAAGACTCAAACCTCTGCCTGCTGGCTTTCTGGAAAGGCCAGCAGCTGTGAGGCCTGCCATGTTTTCTCTGTATTCTATCATCTGATGTATACCTCCAAACACAACTACAGATGACTGCAGCCATCAATGACCACTAGGTGAGAGCCTTAAGCCAATTGGCTACCTGCTGACACCTCTGGGCATACCTAGCATCAGGAGATGCTTGAATTTTTCTCAGAAGGGGACATAAAATTGATACAGGAGGTAGATGGATCAAGGGAACTGGGTGGAAGAGGGGATGGTGAGGGGAAAGAAGCAGGGGATCAGGTTTAGGCAGAACAAAGGAGAGAGAATGGAAATTGGCACTGGAGACATCTCTTGGACATGCCAGAAGCTTGAGATGGGGGCAGGTCCAAGAGAGTTTATGGGGGTGACTCTATCTGAGACTCCTAGCAGTGAAGAATATGGAGCTTGAAGTACCTACCTCCTGTAGCCATGCAGGACTCCAAGTAGAGGCATAAAGAGAACAAAATACATACAAGCATTTGACCCCAAAATGGGTACTAACTGCAAAATATACAGGAACAAAGATTGAGCAGAGATGGTGTGAATGTTTAAGCAATGACTGGCCCAAATGGAGTCTCATTTCATGGGAAAACCAAATCCCTGACACTATTAATGATACTATGCTATGCATGCAGACAGGATCCTAGCATAAATGTTCTCTGAGATGTCCTACAAAGCAGATGATGGCAACAGATGGAGAGACCCATAGACTAGGTCTAGCTGAGGAAGTCTTGTGGAAGAGCTTGGGGGAGAACTGAGGGAATCAAAGAGCATAGGAACTCCACAGAAAGACCAACAGATCATTGAGTAGACAGTTTTTCAGTTTCCATGAGTATGTAGGCTTTCTGTTGTTTCTGTTGTTGAAGTCTAACTTGGTCTCATATGATACAAGGAGCTATTTCAGTTATTGTGTCTCTGTGGAGACTTACTTTGTTACATAGTATATTATCAAGTTTGGAGAAGGTTCCATGAGGTGCTGAGAATAAGGTAATATCTTCTGTATTTCAATAAAATATTCTGTGATATCTATTATGTCCATTTGATTAATAACTTCTATTAGTTTCATAATTTCTCTGTTTAATTCTGTTTCAATGATCTGATTATTGGTGAGAGTGTAGAGTTGATGTATGGCTTCAATGTGTTGTTTAAGCTTTAGTAATGTTCCTTTCAAGAATGTGGGTGCCCTTGATTTGTGGAATAGATATTCAGAATTATTATAACATCTTGGTGAATTTATCCTTTCTTGAGTCTTTTTCCATCTCTTTTGATTACTTTTGGTTGAAAGTCTGTTTTGTTAGATATTAGAATGGCTACTCCAACTTGTTTCTTGTGTCCATTTGCTTGGAAAATCTTTTTCCAGCCTTTTTCTCTGATGTAATGTATCTTTATTGCTAAGGTTTGTTCCTTGTATGAAGCAGAATGATAAATCTTGTTTATGCATTCTCTCTGTTAGCCTTTTTCTTTTATTAGGGAATTGAGACCATTGATTTGTGATATTTTAATGACCAATGACTGCTAGTTCTTATTGTTTGATGTAGAGGGTTGTAGTGTGTGTGTGTGTGTGTGTGTGTGTGTGTGTGTGTGTGTATTTGTGTCTTATTCTCTTCTTTTGATGGTATAAAATTATGCACTTTTGTGTGTCTTTGGGTGTAGTTACCCTTATTATCTTGAAGTTTTCCATCTAGTATACTGTGTAGACTAGATTAGTGGAAAGCTATTGTTTAAATTTGGTTTTGTCATGGGATATTTTGTTTTATCCAACTATGGTGATTGAAAGTTTTGCTGGGTATAGGAGCCTGCATTGGCATCTGAGCTCTTAGAGACTCTTAAGTTATTTTCCATTGCCTCTGGCTTATAAAATTTCTGTTCTTTTTTATTTGGCCATTATCCCTTGTGGCTTTTAATATTATTATTTTGTTCTGTACAGTTAGTGTTTTGGTTATTACTTGGTGGGAAGATTTTCTTTTTTGGTCCACTCTCTTTGGTGTTCTATAAGCTTCTTGTGTGTTTATAACCATCTCTTACTTATATGTTTATACACATTATACTAGGGATATTTTCTTCTATGATTTTGTTGAAGATATTCTCTGGACCATTGAGTTTGAAGTCTTCTTTTTTTCCTATGATTCTTAGGTTTGGTCTTTACATAGTGTCCAAATTTACTGGCTCCTTTCAAGATGTTTCTTCCTTCTCTTCCAGCATTCCTTACAGGGAATGCAGGAACACACAGAGGGCTATTTGTAGTATAGTTGTCTCTAGCTGTAAGAAATGTCCACACTTCTTGTGTATTAGCTGGAGGTTTTTTTTGAAACAGAGCTTATAGAATGAATATATATTAAAGGAGAATTTATTAGACTGGATTCTAGGCTATGGTTCAGCTAGTCCAACAATGGCTGTCTCCAGAGAAAAAAGGCCAAGAATCAAGTAGTTGTTTAGTCCATGAGGCTGGATGTCTCAGCTGCTCTTCAGTATATGATGGAATCCTGAAGAAGTAGGTTCTAGCAGTAGCAAATGCCTTACCATCATAATAAATGAATTTGCCAGTGAGAGTGAGAGAAACCAAGCAAAGAACAAATCCTTTCTTCCATTTTGTTTTATGTAGGCTACCACTAGAAGGTTTGACGAAAATTTAGGGTGGGTTTTCTCATATGATCTAGATTTAGGGTGGTTACATCATCTTAAATGATCCATTCAAGAAAATACATTACAAGTGTGCCCAGCTGCTTATGCTTGAGTTATTCTAGATGCAGTCAACTTAACAAGCAAGACTAGCAATCACATATTGGCTCATGGTTACATCACTTTTGCTCAGTTTCTGTCCTATGGGTTTTGTTGTTGTTGTTGTTGTTGTTTTGTTTGGTTGGTTGGTTATTGTTGGTGGTTTTTTTTTCCTTTTCTTACCATTCTTTCCACAGCTTTGGTGATTATGTTGGAGTTCACAAATAACCACAGGAATCTCATTCCAAATCACTGAGTTAGATACTTTGCAAAGTCCATGTCACCATGTAGAGTGATATATTTACAGGTTTGGTGATTAGAAATATCTATGAAGACACATTTGCCTACTTTCCATAGAAAGCAGACATTTGAGGTTTTGATGACTCCAACATTAGAAATAGGGTCACATGATACTGAGGCCAAACATTGCTCCATGCTTTATGGGCTAAATAACTGAAAAGGGAGACAGAAATAAAACTAGTATAGGGTGCTTCATTTAAAAAAAAAAAAGATCAATAAGAACACCAAGAGGAAAGGACTGAAAATTTAGAGTTTTTATCACAGATAAAAAAGAGGCAAATACAACTGTGTTTTCTCTGGTCCTATTTAAGAGTAAGAAAGAAAATATACAGATCTTTTTCTCCTCTCAATTTTTTTTTTTAAAAAACACACTATTAAAATTTACATGACATTTATACTATATATGGTACTATAAGTCATCTAGAGATAATTTTAAGTATATGGGAGGATATAAATGATTATATGTAAATTCTATACCATTCTCTGTTAGGGACTTGAGTTTTTTCTTTCTTTAGGTTGCTAGGAAGTTCTTGAAGAAATCCCCAAAGTCACCAAGGATGACGATAATATATAGGCTTAAAAACAAAATAACTATGACTACATGATTGTAGAATAGACTGATTATAGACTAAGATTCAGTGGAAAAATAAGTCACAGTGAGAGTAGAGAGTATTAAGAAAAAGGAAAATACTAAGTAAAAGAAGAAAAAACTAAGTGAATAAATTCCCTGATATTTTCATATATCTTGTGGAAATACAGTTATCAAAGAATTGACCCTATTAGAGAGAAAGAAAATAATTAAATTGATATGAAGATACCATTTGTTTCTATAATATATTTAGTATAACTTTAAGTCTGTACATTCAGAAAAATCACATATTTAAAATAAGAGAGAAAGAGAAATGAAACAATAACAGGAAACTTAAAATAACCCTATGAATTTTAAAATAGAAAGGAGTATGGAATGATTCAGTTCTTAGTACATTTGAAATAGTGTATATTCTCTTCTGGGGATAGAAAAGACATTCTTGACATTGTCTCCACTTCTATTGGTGAAATTTAAATGAGTTATAGGGCAGGGTTAGCTTTCAATTGGCCCAAGGAGGCTAGGAAGCACTGAGCTTATATTAGATGGTAACTTAAAGTAAAAAGTTTGGAGGGCTGCCATGTCACCTGAAGAAAATGAATCTTCACTCTATGATGTTCTGGAAGGCTGTATAGTTCCTCCATCCAGTATGTAGGGCCAAAGCGCAAATTGTTGGTAGGTTGACCTTCAGGGGAGGGCACACACAGCTTGTAGTTCAATAGATATCTAGGCTCTTTCTTCATTGGAAATGAAGCTTTAGGCCACAGAAAAGTAGTACTCTCTACAATAAAAGGACTCTTAGAAATAGATTCCAGCCTTCCAGCTCAGATCCTGTGGAGTTCCTATAGGTTAGAATCTAGCTGTGTATTTGCTCTCAGATGCCTTTGCTGGGAACAGGCTATGTGTGGCCCTGGTTCTGGAAGAGGCTCCTAACTCAGGGCCCCAAAGACCAGACAAACCACAAAATCCATCCTAACTCTGAAATCACCAAGCTTTTATAGTGGTTTAGTCTAATGTACTTGTATTCTAATGCTAAATACTGGTTTTTCAAGATATGGTTGCTGATAGAGCAGATCAGCCATGTGAACCTTCTCTCCAATTTAACTGGTCAATAAAATGCTAAAGCCTGTGATTGGGCAGTGGAGGGATAAATGTGAGACTGAAGGTCCAAGTGAGAGGGTTGCAGGTAGAGGAAAATGAGGATGGATAAAGTCTCCATGGACCAAGACCAGATGGCCAGGAGAAACAGCAAGTAATAAGGGACATGATAGCTGCAGAATAAGTTAGTATAGCTCTGAATCTTCCCAATCTAAGCTTATGGCTGATAAGTAAAATACATGGATTGTGTGTCTTTTATTAGGGCTTATTAGGGTTTTTAATTGCTTCAACAAGCTTTCTTGAGGGATGAGGGGGGTGATGGTGAGTGACAACACATCTCAGAAGCCCAGTTTGCTTTTAGCCCTATAAAATAACTTGGAAAAAACCATTCTGTTCTTACTGGTTTTGTCTATGAGGGGAATTCAGCTCTAATTCTACTTTCAACTTTTCAACTTTTACTTTTTTTAGAGTTATTATATAACTCTAGCCTCGTAAATGAAAGTCAGATAAGATATTTACAGAAAATATATTGTGGGCTGAAGAGATGGCTCAGAGGTTAAGAGCACCTGTTGCTTGTCTTGAGGTCCTGAGTTCAGTTCCCAGCAACGACATCTATAATGAGATCTGGTGCCCTCTTCTGGCCTACAATAAATCAGTTGAAAGAAAAGAAGGAAGAAAGGAAGGAAGGAAGGAAGGAAGGAAGGAAGGAAGAAAGAAAGAAAGAAAGAAAGCACATGGTAGCATCACTTGACCTTGCAAAGGACATACTTTATTTGGTTAGGTGTGTCATACATCTTGTTTCTTCATGCCTTTTGATATTGTCTGTGCATGAAGCTTGGATTTAAGTATGCAGGGAAATCATTTGGACATAGTGAAGGAAAAAGTTCTTTACACAGTGTGCTGTCTCCTCTTATGTCAACTAGTCACACAAACTAAAGTGATCTGAAAGGAGGGGACCTCAACTGAGAAAATGGCTCCTTCAGGCTATAGGGCATTTTTTAAATTAGTGAGTAATGAAAGAGGGCCCAGCACAAAGTGGGTTGTGCCATCCCTGGTCTGTTGACCCCAGGTTTTATAAGAAAGCTGGCTGAGCAAGCCATAGTGAGCAAGCCATCAAACAGCACCCCTCCATGAGTACCTCTGCATCAGCTCCTCCCTCCAGGTTCCTGCCCTGTTTGGCTTCCTGTCCCAATATCTTTCGGTGTTAAACAGTGATGTGGAAGTGTAAGCCAAATTAACTTTTCCTCCTTAACTTGCTTTTTGGTCATTGTACTTTTTGAAGCAATAGTAACCCTAAGAAACCCAGGAAGCCTGTTGAAGCTGTTTCCAGCAATGGAGAAAGAATTCTAGCCAAACTGCAGCCTTAGCTCAATCCCAGGAATCCACATAGTAGAAGAGGTGAACCTACTTCTAAGTTGTACTCAGACTTGCCCATGTGTTTTCCCTAAGAACATACTTACATAAATAAATATTGGAAAAAGGAATTCTAGCACAATTAGTGGCTGCTTGCGGTTTTCTTCTCTTTTATACCATCAACCTGAAACTTACAGAAATTTCACTAAGAATCTAATTTTCAGCTTAATACAAAACTCTAATGACTTCTTTTATCAGATCAGAGATCTCAGGCAGTAGGTTGCTTAATAAGAGAGACGGATAAGATGATTGATGAGATATATTACCTGATGTGGTCAAATCATTAAAAAGAACAGGTTACTAAACAAGTTTACAACAAAATCTGCATATTAACTTTGCACTCTAAATCATTTTAGTCCATTTTACTTGGTTCATGTACCACTTGTCATAACGTAATCCTCCGTGAGTCACTGAAGGCTTACTTCCAGACAACTCCAGAAATTTCCATTATCCACTGCCTCCGTAACAGATTAAAAACAAAAAAAGTACCAGAAAAGTCTCCCTTTATAAATCTTTGTTCCTAAAGAGACTATGTCCTGGCTTTCAGAAGAGACTCGGGGTAGAGCATTCATCATCATGGGCCCATTGTGGCACACTGACCTCAGCTGTCCTGACTTAGATTATGATTTACAAACCTATATACCAATTTGGGAACAGGATAGGAAGCTTTTGATTTTGCATTACAACTGTAAGAACAGTGAATCATTGCATTTTATCAAATTACTACCTCAAAATGGTGGCAAATGCAGCTGGCATTTTCTTTCCTATGTAAAATCTACCTGGACTTATTAAGAGTTCACACTTACTATGCTTTCTACACACAAGTATATTGAGGAGGGAGGCTTTATTTGTTTGCCTCTTTACTGTAATCCACATTCCTGAGAATCAGGCACAGGGTACTTATAGACAGGGGATATGTTTCAACTGACTTTTTACTGCACTATCTATGGTGGAAAGCAGAAGAGCAAAATAGGGAGAAGAGTCAGAAAGTACAAATCAAGGTCAATCTCCCCATCTAAAAATGAATGCACCCCCTCCCCATGTTGGTATTAATCTCTTCCCTATGCTTAATGGCCTAGTCACTCCCTATATTTCTGCATTGGGAATATAACTTCTAGCACATGATTTTTATGCCACATATTCAAACCAGCAAAAATATGTGTTCTTGTGTAACTAGCTTATATATGAAAATCATTAAGAAGATCATGCATGTACCTTTCCTTTCCTCAAATGAGAACTTGAATCACAGTTGTTATTCTTCCATGTCATAAACTCTGATGTGGCACATAATGTCACAATATCGACATCCACTTGTTCACCCACTGTTGTTTTTTTTTTTTTAATGCAGATGCAGGTGTGAGAAGAGTCTGAGAATTCAAAGTAGAACCTACATGACATAAAAGTCAACTATTTAGCATCTGAAAAGTGCCATGATAAACTGCCTGATGTTTATAGAGAACAGAATGAGTTAATCTAGAATGTTGATTGAGGCAGGACCTGAATGAGGAAAGTCAGGTTCCAGTAAGAAAATCAGATTGGACCTCACTCTTGTGATGCTGGAAACTCATGTCTCCTCCCTAGGATACCTCACTAGTGATTGTCCTCATCCCTTCTCAAAAAAGCCTCACCTATATGAGAAATATCGACTTGTGCTTAGCTTTCCTGGTAATTCTTGGCTATTGCTGGCTCAAAGGAGATAGAGAAGTCTAGGGATTTTCAAGCCTCCAAGAATCCCTTTTGCTTTTTTCTCATAAGATATACATGTTCCATCAAGATTAATACATGGACTCCAAGTGAAGTTTGGTGAAGATATTAATGCAGTATGTCATGAATATTGAAGTCACTCCATGTTGTACTGTTTATTGCTATTACATGCTTGTATATTCCTCATAAAAATTTTTGTTTGTAGATTTTGTGTTGATTTGCTAAAAGTTATCTATGAGGTAGGGACACATTGATAATGGCAATAAAAAGTGTCTGTCTTTAACAGATATTATTAATATTTTTCTCCATTTATATAGTAAACAGTAAGCTTGGACCAGGGGAGTATCCTTCTAAGAGAAGGTTAGTGCCCAAGCCTGAAGCAATAGATCCTGTGCCTAGTTTCTTGGGCACCAATTATGAAATGTTTAGGCTCACTGTATACTACTAATGTGGTGGTTAATTTCAGTTGCCAACTTGATTAGATTAAGAAACACCTATGAGTAACTATGAAGGAGCTTCCAGAGAAGTTTAACTGAGGGAGGAAAGATGCATGATGAGTGAAGGCAGCCTCATCCTGTAGAGTGCTTTCTCTGGCTATAGTGAGAAAGGAACGGCAAATTTACACTGACATTGCTAATCCTGGTTGGTGCCACTGTCTGAAATGTGCTTCCTCTGTTAGGCTGCTTTTTGTCAGATATTTGGAAACTCACTGTGGTGAGAAAAGCAGCTAATACTAAAAATACTCTAGAAAACTTGTAGAAAAGCTTGTGTAATGGTTAATTTTAATCAATTCAAAAAAATTGGGGTCAATGAGGGAGAGAGAGCTTCAGTTGAGGAATATCAACTTGTACTGAGCTTTCCTCATAACTATAGGTTACTCATGGATCAAAGGAAAACACTTTGAGACCAGCCTGTGGGCATGTCTTTGGTGTATTTTTCTGATTAATGATTGATATTGGAGGGCCCATACTACCTGAGCTGGGGATACCCTTGTATAAGTGGTCCTAAGTTGTATTTACCATGGGGAGTAAGGCAGTGAGCAGAGTACTTCCCTACCCTGGTCTTAACTTCTTACCTCCAGTTTTTACTTGAATTTATGCATTAAGTTCCCTCAGTGAAGCACCATGAAATAAAAGTGTAACCCAAATAAGCCCTTTCTTTCCCCAAGGTGTTGTTTGTTTGTATTTGTTTTGTTTTTGGTTTCTGTTTGTTTGTTAGTTTGATTGGTTTTTGTCAGTGTTTATGAGAACAACAGAAAGCAAACAAGGATAGCTTTCATAGTTCACAGCTCTCCTGTGTCAAGCTAGGGTTAGTTCCTAGAAATCAACTACAGAGTTTATCTTGTAACCACACAATGACATGCTGAAAGCCTGTGTGGACTAAGGACTTCCTTCTTGGTCACAAATCTCTTGGTCTGGGAAGCTGGCTTGCCTAGATGGTATCATAAGGCCTTCTGCCCTGTGACCTCTAGCATCTCCCTAACTTGAGTGAATGGAAATCAGTGGATATGAAAGAGATGAGAAGAAAGAAACTCAAGGATTTGCTTGTCCTATTTCCTCATTCTAGGATCACTTCAGGCTGGCCTTTGACCTAGCCTTCATCACAATGTCACTTGGGTGGCCCCTGTGATTCATATCAACTAGATACACATGTAACAAGCAACCCAAAGAAAGACTGACTACATTTGCTTGGTATGTGAAAAGTTATCTTAATTAAGTCAATGAATATGGAAAGATCCAGACAGTGTAGTTTTCACTACTGCTTATGTATAGGTTTATCAGTTGTATAAGAAGAGTCAAGCTGAGCATAAGCAATCAAGAAAGTATGACTGCATTCATTTCTTTTTGTTCCAAAAAGAACAATGGGTGCAATGTGACCAGTTGTTTTAAATTTCAGCTGACTTGATGTTCCTCCTATGATGATCTATAAACTGAAATTGTGAGCTAAAATATACCTTTTTTTCTATAAGCTGCTTTTTGTGCTGATGTTTCATCATAGCAAGAGAAATGAAACAAAAAAAAATTTCTTAGATATTTGAAAACCTACTTTAATTAGGGTTCCTTAACACTCCAGCCTCTCTTCTAGCCCACCCATCATAGGTAAGGGAAAAGAAAGGTTAATAGGAAATAGAGGTTGTGGACCTGTTTAGAAGTAGTTCTTTGGGATGATTCCAATCTTAATTGTCAGCCATTCAGTCTACAACCAATTAAGAATCAATAGTGGCAGTCTAGTCCAATCGGCACACACTGAACACGAATCAGAAGCAGCAGCTAGATCTAGGAGAAAACACAAAGCTCCACTGAATCTGCACAAGAAGAATCCAGCCAGAATCCAGAATACTATGAGAAGTTCTTTGGCACATTTCTTTTTATGAAGTAATGACAAATGAAAATCATCGAAGACCATCAAAGCATTGGAAGGCATACCAATGCACAAGCTTTGTCAGCAAAGACCAGTGAAGTGATGTAAAGTGAACCAATACAAAAGCATCGTTCACTGGGTACTACTTAATACTTTTTCCAAGCATCACACATACCTTCACGTGTCTGCTTCAGAAAAATACCCTCTCTCCTGTCTGCTTCAGCTTTTCTCTCATAAGACACTTTCCAAGAAAACATCACATGATACAACCAAGTCTTCAAAAAAATTAGAATTTTTCACTTCAGAAAATTTCTTTGGCATTTCCTCTGTCTGCTTTTTAATTACCTGTCTTTCTTTTTCCTCTCCAAAGTTCCCCCAAGTACTGAGTTATTCTTCAGTCCTCCAAACATGACTACATATTTACAGATGATCCCACATTAAATTCTGTTGAATTGTACAATTTGAATGTGGTATCTGTAGTCTGATAGTACCATAGATCCACAGTATGACACTGGGGACTCCAATCTCATTCATGTGTTTTCTATGTATTTCACCCAAACAAAGTCAGATGGCTGCATGTGGTACCAAGTAAATGCCAAAATGTCACAACGTCCTTAACAGTAGGGTACTATATTTCATAGTTGAGCAATCTCCCTTATTTTCAATAAAAATTGTGCATGCCCTGATAACACACAACTTTCATTGCCTTTGTTGTTATAAGCAGTATCACCAGTATATTTTGAGTGCTTTCTTCCTCTCAGCTCTCCTGAAAGATTAAGCTGTCATCTTCAATTAATAGCAATTTCAGACACAGCAGAAAGCATGGTTTTCTTAAGGTCGCTTCAAGCTAATGACCAGCTCTAACTTCCTGTACCATCCATACATTTTTCAAACTTCAGAAACCATGTAGCATATATGGGATCTGCCTTGAACAATTAGTTTATAGGATGCTCTACATGAAAAACTAGAATAACAATTAAATTTCATTTCCCTTGTTTGTTTGTTTGTTTTCTGTAAGAATTGAGAACAGATTGAAGCAGCCCTTTTTCTGTCTACTTTGTGAACATGTTCAAAATTGCTGGTCATATGGGCAGTCTGCTGAGACTGTTTAGGCAACTCTTCCCACTTCTTCTATCCTGGCTCTTCTCTCTTTGCTATCATTTCAATTTCTCATGGTCTTAAAATAGCAGAATGGGAAGCTGCAATGTACTAATTTGTAAGTGCCAATTTTCTTCTTGTAAATTGCTCTAGATACTAATTGGATCTTAACTATGCCCAAGTGATTTTTGCTAAAACCTGATTTTTTTTTCAGATTGCTCTGGGTTCATTTACATCTTGTTCAGATGGTAGAGAGCTCAAGAAGTCCCATTATAGTAGGATCACTAATGCATTCATTCACCTGAAGATACCTTAGTGGGTGCTACAAACAGATTCCAATTACTTTTCTATCCACCCCTCCATCAGTTGTTCCCTTTTCCAGATGTCTTCCTATTCTGCTGGTGCTGGAGGTTAGGGAGAGAGTTGCATCTTATCTGTTGAGCTTCAGTATAAATTATGGCTTGTGATCTCCAGCAACAACATCAGCTGGTATTGCCTGTTTCAATATTCACATATAGGAATATGCTTCACCAAGAATGATGCTTTTTTTAGCTGCCTGTATAAATGAAACACAGAATGATACAGACTCATTCTCTGTATTTTCTGTGAAAGGAAGTACAGAGTTGTTTTCTGACCTGAAGTGTATGAAATTCATAAAACTCTTAAAGTTCACTTTTAAGACCAAGTCAAACCACCTAGAAGAATTGCTGCAGCATTTTGCTTTTGAAATATTGAAACATATAACAAAATTGGAAGCATTTTAAATTGAGTGCCCATGTTTGTATTCTCCTAAAATTTGTGCTGAACTCCTAAACCTCAGTACTAGAGTATGTGATTATATCCAGCGATGGGAGCCATAAAGAGATAATATCAGATGAGGTCACTGATGTATGCTTAAATCTAATGCGACCAGTGTCCTCACAAGAAGTGTCAACTGAAACAGAAACAAACATGGCAGAAGATGCAAGGAGAAGACAGTATTCCTGTTCTGAAGAAATATCAGCATAAACAATCCCTGCAGACAGTCTAAATCAGAACTGTAAGTTTGTGAAGCTCAGTGTGTTTTATGTTGCTATGTTGCTTTGTGAAAATAATCCAAGCCATGTGCCTGTCACCCAGATTCTGATATCAACACATTGCTATCCTGATTCACTGTTTGATTACTTTGTACACAATTCCCATGTTTTACCTTGTTTGTCCTTTCATGGCGCCAAAAGACAGAGCAACATAGTGGGTTTCAGCTGGTCAGCAATGTGTTTGGCAATAGCAAGGCATGTCTATATTAGTATGACAAAAAGCCATCATAGCTATTTTAATGAAATGCATAAATTTATGAAATTGGTATTTGGAGGTATAAAATAGCCCCTATAGAAACCAATGCGATGGATGCCTGGTAGGTTCTGTTGAACCCTGAGCTAAAGAGGACTCCCTAAGAGAAGGAAGCAAATGTATTTGCACTGTGCATGGATAACCCTGGTCAAGATCAAGTAGAGGGACTAGCACAGTAAGAAGTTTGCATGATATAACTATAGAAACACATTTCAAGACCTGTAATCCCTGAGTCTAAGCAGAACCTTGGTTACCAGGTGAGGTAGCCTCTTCTTTGAAGAAGCAAAGTGTTGCCTAGGAATGATAAATATGACAATTGACAAACAGGGTAAATGAACTCCTCTGGAACTCTGGTTCAGTATTTTCAGGTGTTTTAGTTAGGGTTACTATAGCTGTGATGAAATACTGTGACCAAAAGAAACTTGGGGAGATATTTCATTCACAGTTCCATATAACAGTGAGTTATCATCAAAAGTAATGATGACCAAGCAGAGCAGGAGCTGTTCCAGAGGCCATGGAGGAGTGCTGCTTACTAGCCCTTCCACTTCTTGTGGCTTATTCAGTCTGCATTTTCATAGAACTCAGGACCACAATCCTAGAGATGGCTTCACCTACCATGAGCTGGGCCCTCCCACATCAGCTACTAATTAAGAAAATGCCCTAGAGGCTTGCCTAAATCATGATGGAGGCACTTCTTTATTGAGGTTTCTTCTTCAATGACTAACTTGTGTCCAGTTGTTATAAAACTATCTAGCACACCAGAAAATTGCTGTGGTGACATGACTTTGGCCTTTCAGGGAAGAAAATGCTGTGCAGAAGGATGCTTTCCTTCTTTGCCTCATTTTCTTCATTTTTCATTAATTTTCACTTAACATTTGGTGTGTATTTACTATTGAAGACAATGATAATCTTGTGTTTCTACTTCCTGGTAATTATATGTCTGAGGAAGTAAGTAAATATACAAATACATTTTGCTTCCTTGAGTGGAAGGACTTCCTGAATTCTGTCAGTGAACCTATAGCTCTCTCCTCGAAGATAACTGTGTGACTGCCATGCACATCACTGCTGGTGAAACTCATCAAGCGTTTAGTGATACTGAGTGTTTGCCCCTGAAACTCCTGTTGGGGACTAAAGAAGATAAAATTCTAATGTATAGGTAGAGACAAAAATCTCTGGATAAGATCACCCAGCACTGGAAATGAAGGTAAGAAAAGAAAGATATGACCGCATAAAGCCAAAACGTTTCTGCACAGAGCTATCAGCAGAGCAAGGAGATTGCCAAAGCGGTTTGGCGGGCAATGATAGTTGTCTGCTGTATATTCCAGAGAGAATACTGTCTAGAACTTATAACTAACTCCAAAACTTGAATAACAGAAACCCAATTCATCCCAATAATTAATGTGAAAATGAATTAAACAGAAAGCAGAAGAAATAAGATAAACAAATAAATAGATGAAAAAAATGTTAGCACTCTTAGCCATTTGGGAAATGGTGCAAAAATCACATTAATTTTCTATCATGTGTAGCAGTAGTTAATTAATCTACTCTACTCCCGAGCTGCAACAGTGTGTGTTCTTTGCTACCTACCTCAATGCTATGGATTCTTGAATGAAAGACACACACATAGCCTTCAGTTTTAATATGTCTTAAACAGCTCAATGGCTGGACCACTCCCAAACTTCCACATAGCTAATGCCTCCACTCTGATACTCCTGAATTATTACTTACTAAAATCTATATTGTTTTCACTACCCCAGACCTAGGCCTATAGCCCTCCTGAGCCCCGATCCTTGACTCTTATGTGTTGGCAGTCTCTCTGTCTCTCTGTCCTATGCTTCTTGGGCGTCTTTCTTGGTTCCTTGCCTGCAAATCCTAAAGTCCTGCCTCTGTCTTCCTGCTCAGCTGTTGGTTGCTAGCAACTTTATTTACCAATCAAAGCCAACTGGGGGCAGGGACTCTCAGCATCTGACATACAGAAGTGAGGGTTCCCCTGTAATTTAGGGAGCCAAATTAACACAAGTAGTATTAGAATCAATCCACAACATTTTACTCTTTTCGTACATTAAGGTCTTTTCTCTCTGATACACACTGAACATAGTTTTAACAGTTATGTAAGCTATAAGGTATAATACACACTAATAGCATCCAGCTCTACAATTTTGTCAATTTAAGTACATTACTCTAACATCTATCTTAACTTAAAGAGTTTACAATTCTATACCGGAATTATGTTTTGATTTAAACTTGCATTACCATCTGAAAACCATCCTTTTAAATGTACATCATTATTTCTCAGTGCTAAACAATTTGTTTGATTATGAGACTATAGTTTTCAACCTCATCAGAGATCTGAATATGAATTAAATATTCATAGGAAGCGCAAAAACATAGCTTCCAAAAACTTACACAAATTGTAGAGATAGCTGATTACCTGGACAGTCCCCTATTCTTCAAAATGTTGGAGCATCTATTTTCAGCCTTCAGGCCCACAAACATCTTACAGACCTTAAGTGAAGCTGGAACTATGAAGGACTACCTGTTTTGGTAGAGCTAATCTGTGGATGATCCCACTGTCTTGTGTCCTTTCCTGGTCAGTATTTTTATCTGTAGATGAATTAGGGCAACTCTTGTCCAGGGGCTACACTGTGACAACTGGAGACACTCCATAGAGAGGTTATGATGCTCAATATCTTGTTAGAACCATGAAGGTTCAGGAAGCAGTCAAGAGCAGATATATCTCTTAGTAATAAAAAAAAAGTTACTATGTTACTATGTTATTTAAAATAATAAATGTCATATTCTGTGGATTGCTGATGCTTTTGAAGACTATCTAACTATAGTATATCTGAACGGTTAAACCTTAGCTACTCTTGGCTATTTCTAATTGAATAATAATGAAAGCAGCTTATTCTGATTAAATCAGAATCTAATATAACCATGAGTTTACTATCTGGCCCTTAACTTGTGTTACATAATCATCCTAAACAATTTATAACAGTAGCAATAGAAGGACTGGGTTAAAGACTTGTATTCTTAAGTAAGTTGTACAGGCACAATGCCTATTTAAGTGTCACAATATTAATTTCAAATTGTATATCAATATAAAAAATTATACCAATAAAAATGTTAAAATTGTATCACATATCGTGATACAATATCTGTACCAATGTAAGAAATTATAACTTTAGTTTTGCATCAGTGATTGTACTGGCTGGTTTTGTGTGTCAACTTGACACAAGCTGGAGTTATTACAAAGAAAGGAGCTTCAGCTGAGAAAATGCCTCCATGAGACCCAGCTGTAAGACATTTTCTCAATTAGTGATCAAAGGGGTTGGGTCTCTTGTGGGTGGTACCATCCCTGGGCTAGTAGTTATGTGTTCTATAAGAAAGCAAACTGAGCAAGCCATAGGAAGCAAGCCAATAAGAAACATCCCTCCATGACGTTTGCATCAGCTCCTGCTTCCTGACCTGCTTGAGTTCCAGTCTTGACTTCCTTTAGTGATAAACAGCAACGTGGAAGAGTAAGCTGAATAAACCCTTTCCTCCCCAACTTGCTTCTTGGTCATGATGTTCTGTGTAGGAATAGAAACCCTGACTAAGACAAATTGGTACCAGGAGTGGGGTATTCTTGTGACAACCTGACTATGTGTTGGGGAGGACTGTGGAAGGAATTTGGAGCTAGAAGATCCATTTGGTGTTAAGAGCTCTGTGGGATGTTTGGTGGGAGCTTGGAAGATAATGTTGAGAACAGTGCAGAAGATGGAGGCCTGGCTTGTGAAATTTCAGAGGGAAGATTAAAGACTCTTATCAGGACTGTTGCTATTTTGGTTGTGAAGATTCTGTGGTTTTGATTAGCTGATACTGAAAAATCAGCTGTGATTAACAAGATACCAGAACTACTAAAGCAAAAACTTTGCATTACTGGGACTATTGATTCGGGTTATCTGGAGCTAAGAAATTGGGGTGATTAAGAAGAGACCAGCATTATTGAGGTAAAATCTTCTGGGAAGTGTTTTCTGAGAGCACAGAGGCTGTGTTCCAGAGATAGCCAAGGTTGTACCGTGTACTGTGGCTGGACTTGGTAATGTGTAAGAATCACTCAGGTGGTATTGGTTTTGAAGGCATGAAGGAGTCATGAAGAGCAGGTGATGTTCGGCACTGTGAAAGGCCTCAAAAGGCCATTGGTGAAGGTTGCAATTGATATCCCAGGACTGAGGGGGTCATGCAAAGGAGTTGAGACTTGGCACCATGAAGAGAGCCTATGAGAGGCTATTGGTGAAATCTAGTTACATTGGAAGACAGCAGTGTTTTGGAGATGCCAGTACCATGAGATGACCATCAAGAACAGTAGCAGCAGTGGAGTATTGGCATTTGGAGCATAGAAGACAAGGTGTGTGCTACAAAGGGCAGAGCTGGAGAAGTGACTCAAGCCCTTGGAGGAATCCAGAAGATTGTGAGTGGATCCCAGACATTGGATGGTTGGAGTTTGATTTTGCTTTTGATTGTTACTGTGACCTGATGTTATTCCCTCTTGAAGAAAGAAGGTATTTTAGTAGAGGCTACAGTTAAGAGACTTTGAATTTTTAAAAGACCTTAAAATTTTACAAAATATTGGATATTTTAAAGGGATTGAACTTTTAATATGCAAGACTGTGGGACTTTTAAAGTTATTTAGGGATGAATAAGAAATTAAGGGTCGAGGCTTAATGGTGATGTGTTTGTGTGTCAAGTTGACAAGGCGTCAATTGTACTGGCTAGTTTTGTGTCAACCTGACACAAGCTGGAGTTATCACAGAGAAAGGAGCTTCAGTTGAGAAAATGCCTCCATGAGATCCAGCTGTAAGGCATTTTATCAATTAGTGATCAAGAGGAGTGACTCCCTTGTGGGTGGTGCCATCCCTGGGCTGGTAGTTGTGGGTTCTATAAGAAAGCAAGCTGAGCAAGCCATGGGAAGTAAGCCAGTAAGAAACATTCCTCCATGCCCTCTGCATCAGCTCCTTATTCCTGACCTGCTTGAGTTCCAGTCTTGACTTCCTTTAGTGATGAACAGCAATGTGGATGTGTAAGCTGAATAAACCCTTTCCTCCCCAGCTTGCTTCTTGGTCATGATGATTAAGTACAGAAATAGAAACCCTGACTAAGACAATGATAAAGATTTCTACCTGTGTAAGATTACAGCTATACAATCCTTTGTTTAAGAGTAAATTTAGTAATTTATAACTAGTAATTTAGTAATCCATCCCATATATCTAACTTCTTATAATATATTCCATCCTCCTTTTCCATTTAACCGCCTTCCTTTTCCTAGGAAAAAAGGATAGAGAAGAGGAAAACAAACACAGAAGTCCCCAAGCTCTCTATTTCTTCCCTATTCAAATTGATTAATTTGCACTACTCCACAGTGGCAGTAGCAAGCACTCCTGGCTACCTGCCCCAGTGCTTTGGATTCTCGAATGAAAGACACGTGTATACACACACACACACACACACACACACACACACACAAACACACACACAGCCTTCTATTTTAATATGTCTTAAAAAGCTCAATGGCTGGTCCACACCCTAACTTCCACTTAGCTAATATCTCCCCTCCAATACTCCTTTATTATTTCTCACTGAAATATGTATTTTATCTTTGCTACCAAGACCCAGGCCTGTAGCTTTTTGGTCTTTGATCTCCAACTCTTCCCTGTTGGCAGTTTCTCTGTCTTTCTGTCTACACTTCTCAGGTCTGTACCTCCTTCTTACCCCAACAATGGTAATTCCACTTCTTCCTCTGTCCTTTGCCCGTGAATCCTAATGTCCCACTTCTGTCTTCCTGCCCAGCCACTGGCCAATCAAAGGCAACTGGAGCCCCTTAGTGTCTTACATCCAGATGTGGGTGTTCCCGTGTAATTTTGAGAGCCAAGATAACACAAGTAACATAAGAGTCAATCTACCACAATCTTCTTTAGTCAGAATGGCTGTCATCAAGAAACCAGATGTGTGTGGTATATCCTAGAAATGGGACAACCCAATAATCCATCAAGATTTGCCGAAAGTATAAAATGTCCCCAAGACTTCTATAACAAAATTTTCAAATACTCAGCAAACATGACATAGTTTTACATTAAACATCCATATAGCCATTACCTAGATACTGCTATTAACATTTCATTTTAGTTTTTTTAAAGTCATGTTTTATTCATCAAATATTCATCTGTTCATTAAACCACCTTAGTTTTAAAATCCATTTTGGAGTAATTTGCACACATCAGTGCACTTCCTTCTAAATTCTTTGTATGCACACTGAACAGAATCAAGACAGACCTCTCCAGAACATGCCAACATAGCCAAGGATTCTTTTTACAGTAAGGCAATGGAGCATCCCAGATGCAGGAAATGCTCACTTCTTTCACTGACTTCTGCCTGTAAGCACAGAACCCTTTGTGAAGGTATCTGTGTCATCCATGACAAGAAGAGAGAAACAGTTTTGATAACAGGTGAAAGTTGACCCAGTGCTCAGTCTACATAAACAGACTGCCTTATAAGGAGGTTAGAATCTGTTCAGAGAGAAGAGAGGGGAATGGGAGGGGTTGGGGGGAAGAAGGAAGGAAGAAAAGAATGTAACTATATTTTAAGTGAATAGAAAATTGAAAAACCTTCACTCCTGATTTGGCTTCAAATAAAATAATGATACCAATAATGACACCATAACAACAAAAACAATAACAGATTTTTCTAGAACTTAAAGCTATGAGACTGGATAATAACATACAATTATACTGTTGTTTACTTCACAACTGTACTTGCAATGGCACTATTTAAAATACTTGTTAAGTAGACTTCTTAAGTAGATGCCCAACATTTACACTTGTTAAGCGACTCAAAGTAAAAAGAAAAGGACACTTTAACTTAAAAGACCACTAAAAATGTTAATAATGGTAGAACTTATAACTGGACTCATGACAGAGGTAGACAGATGTGGAGAAGGTTATATCTGGATAAGACATGGCTAACTAGCTCTGAAATTGTCTACTTTATGCCAGTGGCCCAATGTGCACACAGGGTCTAAAATACAGCAATGATCAATTGAACTCAAAGGAACTAAAAGTGATGGGCTAGTAATAAATGAGCACTTGTTGGAAGGTCAATAAGGTTTGTTTGCTGTGAGTAGGTGTGCCAGAGACTCTTGCACTTACTGTTTCATGATGTTTTTTTGCCATTCCTTCTGATACAATTCTGACTTTCTTCTGGTATGAAAATGAACCGTACTCTATAGTTTTTCTCTCGCAATAGGGATTGTGGATGAATGCTCAGTATTGAGTAGCTAAACCGAGACAATGAAAGGTACATCATTCTTTGCTTTAGGAGAGCCCACAGCAAAGGCAGCAGTGTAAAAACTTGCCCCCAGAGTCACCTTCTTTGCTGCAGTGAAACAACCTGGTTAGGAACGCTGATGGTCTGAGACAATTTACCAATTTACCTGTTCCACAGGTCTACCTGTGAGAAAAGCTAAACAGTATTTCTATTACCTTTCAGGATTGGGATAACATGAATGGCTTCTCTAGGATGTCTTGTCTCTTCATTTGGTTAATTGCCCAGGCAAACATTATTTTCTCTTTATAAGAAGCCCTAAGATGCTTTAAATGCAGCTAGCTGCTAATCAAGTATGTTTTTTTTCCCATGGGAAAGAATTAGGAATCTTTCTATGACACAAAAGTGAGCACCATGGCAATTGCTGTTGTTCTGCCACTGATCTCAGAGAGGAAGCCACTGACAACCACCAACCATGTGAAGCAGCAATGGGATATATGAAAGTGAAGTCATATGATACAAGAATATATTTATTGTGAGCTCTAGACCAACTGAAAATAAAAATAGGAAATATATGAAAATAAATCTTCAAAGTCAACTAAAAAAACACAGTTGGATCCTTTTTAAGGATAAGAAAAGATAGGTCATCCAATGGTCTAGACTGGGACACATTTCATAACTACAAACAAGATCCAAGTGATTTTTAAAAATTTCTTCTTATTGCTTTTTATTGTAACATTTATTATAGATCTACATATATGTAGCTAGTGTACATCTAAATGTAAAACTTGTCTTTGAAGTTATCAGTTACCAAATCATGGTGATTAATGACACACATAACAGAAACACATAAAAAACCAAAACCATAAAACAACAACAGCAGTGTTATTTTGCATTATAGAATAAGGTTGTGGTGCTTTTGCTCCTGAAAAGTTCTGAGTAATTATAAAATGACACTGAGATTCTCATTTGAGGCTCACTTGCAACTCAGAAGAAGTCAATAAGCACTCAGTGTGTACCACTTGTGTGATGGGCTCTTAAAATAAAAAATTCATAAGATGCATACAGCAATAACATCCTTAGAACTTAGGCTTATTAAGATCATTTGCAGATAGGCTTGCACAAAAGAGAGATGATTGAACTCATCTTTAGAGAATATAGCCATCGAGAAATACTCTCCTAGTCTAATTCGTTCTGTTATAAGAAAATGACATCAACCCAGTAGCTTATAAACATTAGACATGCACGTTCCACATTTCTGGGGCCTAGGAAACCCAGGATTAGAGGGTGATGATTCAGTGTCTGGTTGGGATGGTTTAGTATAAAATGTTCCTAACGGTTTAGGCATTATGTTTTTGAGATGTAACTGGATGATAAAGGCAACAATGTCATCAATGTCCATTGAGGAGTGCAATTTGACTGGCCTATATAAAGTGGAGACGAGGAGGAAGTTGGTCATTGGTATATGTCTTTGGTGGCTGCCCTAGTTTTATTTTTCTTGGTGTAATAAATCAGTCTGTTAAAATTCACAGATGGGAGGTAAAGGTTTATTTACAATTCCAGGTTACAATTCATCGTTTTAGCAAATGAAAAGATTCAGAGACAAGAGCTTGATATGGCTAGGTACATCATATCCAGTTAAATGCATAGAGAATCAAATTCAAAATGCTGCCTGCTTCTTGATAGCTTGTGTGCTCTCATCTAGCTTACTCCTCTCCTATGCCATTCAGTATGTCCTGCCTATGGAATGGTGCTACCTACAATGTACTGGTTCTTTTATATCAAGTAACAATTGAAATAATCCCCAACAGGCATGCCTAGTAGGTTAATTTGATCTAAATAATTTCTCAGGTGAAACTCCTAAGTGTTGCTAGCTTCTGGCAAGCTGACATGCATCAGTTCTGTCCATGAGGCCTGCTCCCTGATGGATTAATTATTTCCCCTTTAATATAGTCAGAGAAAGGATTGGAATTTCAATTTATGAATTCTTGGAGTGGCAAAAAATTTAATATATGTTTTACAAGATTTCAGTGTTAATTCTCCTGGGATAAATTTTTTTTTCAAATGTGACTTAAAATATACAGAAAAATTATATTTACTGAGTATATATTTGAATAGACAAGGCTCTTGAAATGGTAGTGATAAGGGTCACAAGCAATATAGATTTGGGGATTTTATCACTAGAGTTTGAATTCATGAGGTCTAGAAATGTGATCTAGGCACCTAAACTGTAATAGAGGTAAGCTGCAAGCTACCCTTCAAAAACACTTTGGTAGTGATTTTTCAGTTTTGTGGCTTGATACCAGAAGGTCTAATAGGGGATCATGAAGCAAAGGACTATTGCTACTGAGCTCTGGAAAATGTTGCCAAGAAGGACAGAAGAACAAAATTTTATGACAAAATGTTGTTTCTCTCAGAGTTCTGTGCCTGGCAATGTTGGGAGTGGGACTAGATATCTTGAGTCACAGAGCACACAATGCTGATAAGTACTAGTCAAAAATTTCCCCATATCCCTAGTCCTTTGTACGGACTGTCAAAGTCTCCTCTATGTTGGATCAGGTCAGTCAAATTTTCAACCTCATTATTGCTCTCAAGTTCTACTTATTCAGGTATCCTATTTATAGTTTCAGAGATCCAGAAGCTATGTGTGGTGTGATGCTCAGTTTATTTGAAGACTACCTTGTGCCATCTTGGGTTATACTTACAATTTCACCTCACTACCATATGGAACCTGCTTTGGCTTCATTCAGATATCCAACCAGGAACAATGGTCTGCATGGTTTCACTCGCCAACACCGGCTTCTGATTTCCAGGTTGCCTTAGCATTTGAAACTGACTCCTTTGGAAGACTGTTTCTAAATCTACCTTTCTTAGCCACTCACTAGTCACCAGCTTGTACCATGTTTCCTGCTGTATGTGAAGTTTCCAAGCATTGTCACTACTGTGTGCTGGATTATATTACCTGGATCCTGATACAGGTGCTTGAGAACTACAGATACAACCTCACACCTTGTTCTCAGTCCCAAACTATCCCATTCAGCATCCTAACCACTCAAATACTGCCACCTTCTTTTCCTTTTGGAAGTATTTTATTATCAGAATTCCATCCCTGGGTCTTTTCAAACCAATGGAGCCCTCTTTAAGATAAGATGAACAATATTAATGTGAGCATTTACTGAACATCTAGATCAGCAAATGCAAAGAAAGGTCTCTATTTTCTCCTTTTTTCTGATAAAGGCATGGCATGAATTTTCTCTTGTGAAGGTTGTATAAATCATAACCTGACCTGCAGCTGGATGAGAACATCCCATTTCTGGCAGAGGGAGAGACTCAGCAGGAGAGGAATTTCACAGATGGATCATACCCAAACAGCCTTGCCATCATTAGTTTTCTCAGGTTCTTCTCAGTCCTTTACACTAGATATACCTAAAAGTGCAAGCCAGTTCTCCACCACATATAGCCTTTTGTTAAAGTGGTGTATTACTTCCCCTTCAAACATAGAACTACCAATGTGAATAGATATTGTATCTTCTTTTAATGTTATCTTTTGTCAAGTAAACTTTTAGGTATAAGCTATTGACTCAAACTAAGGAGATGCTTTTCTTATACCTGTATGAGTCAGGTATTATAATCAGTATGAGTATTCTTATTCACTCCTCAGAAAGCCTTGTGTGGTATTTTCTCATTAACTTCCCATTATCACTGAATGTTAAAAAGGCTTAAAATTTAACAGCTTTGGGTGTGTCTCCAAAATAACAATGGAGGCAGTGGAACATAGAAGTTCATAGCAGGGTTGTGGGGAAAGCATTGTTAAATGTTGCTAAAACTGATTGCCTATTCAGAAGTTTAGTGTTGATTAATAGCTTAGGGCACTATGAAAACAAAATAGGACATTGTATATTATTTAGTGTAATATTAGGTTAACAAATTACACTCTGTTCTACTTTGCTTTAAAGCATACAATCGGTATGCTCTATTTAGAATAATGAAATTAATTAGCATTTATGGAAATATGGCAGTAGAGACTGCTGGCATAACAAGAAGTGTCCTGTTCTGCATTGCATGGCTAATAATGTTACCTGGCTTCCATTAAAATTAGAAAAGACAAGGTGACATGAATTGTCAGGAAATGACTTCTGGACTGGATGATTTGTTCTTCTCTTGTGTGATGTTCTGAGTCCATTTCTCTTCTCTGATTATATCAGGATGATCAGTGAAAATTGGAACTGGATATGACAAAGCCTCAGTTCACTTGAGTAGATGAATGGGTGCAGGAGACCAAGTTCTACTCCCTTATGACTGAATTTCTCTGTATTATACCATGAGGAAAAATAAAATGAGGCCTTCATTAAGTCATTTTGTATTTGAGGTCCACGCTGGCTGATATTTGTCACCTTGACACAGCTCAAATCATCTGAAAAGAAGAATTGAGAAAATATCTTCATCAAATTGGCCAGTAGGTGACTTTGTGGGGCATTTTCTTGATTAATGATTGATGTGGGAGGTCTCAATTTACTGTTGGCACCATTATTCAGCAGGTGTTCTTTGATAATATAAGAAAGCAAACTAAATAACCTATGGTGAATAAACCCGTAAACATAATTACTTCATGATCATTCCATCAGTTCTTGCCTCCAGGTTCCTACCATGAATTCCTTTCCTGATATCCTTCAATGATAAACTATGACACAGAAATATAAACCAAATAAGCGCTTGGTTTCCTAAGTTGATTTTGACCAGAGTGCTTATCACAGCAATAGGCAACATTGAGATAACTATTTCTTCACAGATTTTCAAGAAGCCTAGAGCAAATTTCGTAATTTACACATATTTCACAGTATGCAAATATCACATATACACACAGACTTGTGGAAGAAGTTTTGGCATTTATTAAGACTGCAATAATTCAGACAGAATGGTCTGATAGTAGAACTCTTACCCAGCCAGCCACTTCATTTCCAACTGTCCATGGCCAATCAAACAGATCTCCAAATAGCTTATGTGAATTTTTCCTTTGACCCTCAGAAATGTCCCCCTGCCTTAGTCTTCTTAAATATATCATTGTTTTTCTTCTTTTTTGAAGGGTTTAGGGTATATGGAACTGGATCTAGGGTCTCACACAAATTAGACAAGCACTCTATCACTGGACCATATCTCCAGACCTTTTGTTACTTTCTAATTTGACATAGAGTCTCTTTAAGTTGATTAGGCTGGTCTTTAACTCGATTGTGGTGTTTTCAATATAAAGAAACAAGGACAATTTCTGAAAATACGTATTTGGATTATATATTCCTTCTCAATTCTAATATTGCGTGGTGGAAGGACTGTAAGTCTTTCAACCTGGAATACAACACATTTTGTCTTCATGTTTTTCGCCTCTTCTAATATCTTACAGAAGCTCCAAGTGTAAAACTGCCATGATTACATATTAAAACATTCATTTGGTTCAATTAAATCTGTATCAAGAATGATTTAGGTGCTAATGGGGTGTGCACACAGAATCAAGCCTTGATATTTTGATTTATCTCTGCTAGTTTGGGGCAATGGTAAGAAGCAGGAAAAGAATTGAAGAAGTAAGCATCTGCCACAGTATCGGGGGAAGCAACACTACTAGTGGATTCTGGGGCTCTAACAGACAGCCTTTGGGACTAAAGATCACAAGAACACAAATACTATGTTTTTGGTTCCTTTTCCTAGGAAGAGAAAGATAGTTGAGTCCTCCAAGCTTGCCTGTAGATAGATAATAGCACATAATACCTGGAAGTATTTGAGCATCACTAAATGGAGTTCAACTCCTTTTTCCTTTCTTCCCACCACAAAGAAAAATAAGACAAACAAAACCTCAAGACTCTAACAACACCAAAACCCACTCTTCAAGGCATGAGATCAAGTATTTTTTTTTTTTTCTTGGTTGAAGTGGATTCTGTTAAATGCTTTCTAAAATACAGAATTCTCTTTGCCAGGCATGATTTTTCTTTTAAGCAAAGAAATCAGATGTGTTGCATCCTAGGGAGAAGTTGTATTAGTTGGTATCTATGTTGCTCTAATAAAATACACTGGACAAAAACAGCTTAGAAGAGAACGGGTCTATTTTAAGTTCAAAGTTTGAGGTATAGTGCATCATGTGATAGAAGTAGCAAGAGATTTAAGTAGTTAGTCACATTTAATTCATAATTGGAAATAAGATAGCAATGAGCACATTGCTGCTGTACTTTCTAGTCTTCTTTTATACAGTCCAGGATCCCAGCCTAGATAATGGGGCCACCCACAGTCTTCCTGCTTCAATTAATCCAATGAACATAATCATGCTTAGGCATTCCTAGGTGATATAAATATCACTATGTTACAATGAAGATTAATGATCACAAAGGTGTAACACTCCATGACTGGAGGTTATCCCACCAAGGGCTGAATATCTACCAAGTCCTCTAAATCAAGACTGTGGATGGGGTCATCAAGGTCAGAGAGAACTTTTCTGCATTAATAGGCAAATGAACAAACCCTGGTTGTTATGAAAAGAATGTGATGCCACTGGAATGAGTACTCTCTGGAGGCTTTCACTCAGGGCACAAGGTAGACTTCATGTCCCAGTTTTCTTCGCAATTATATATGGTCACATGACAATGTACAGCCAATTAAACAAGGAGTAGTTTGCCTATCACCACGGACACATCTCTTCATTCTTTTCCTCTCTACAACCAGAGGACAGAAACTGTGAAAAGACAAATATTAGAATAAGTGGCATCTTGATCAACTTGAGATCATAGTGATACAGATCCCTAATGGGATGAGACAAAACTTTTGACAAAGTAATTACTAACATCATTCTGATCGTGAGCCAAATGTTTATTTGAAAGATCAGTTGGCCCCTGCAGAAGTATTGGGTGTGGGCTGGGATATTGTGTGCGCAACTTGCTATTGGATTTAAAAACTTACAAGGAAAACAAATTTAGGTATGTCTAGTTATCTTGAAAACATTAGTAAAGGATTAGGTATATATGAATGTCTTAAAATTTTAAAACACTGAGACTCAATCTTTAATATAGAAAACAGTAAGATGTACTTAGAGCAATGGTGATTGATCTATGAAGTCTTTTTAGCTAAATAAAGTGATTCATCTCTGACGCACATCAGAACAAGACTTCTAATTTCCTCCCACAGTTGTTTCACCTAGTTATGGGAGATCTGCCTTTATCATGAGGTAGAGATGCATTTATCTAAGAAAAAGCATTACATTCCTGACACACTGAAATGACATGGGGCAGAAAAACACTTCAGGATCTGTGACTAGACAGGTCGTATCCTTTACTCCTATTATTCTGCTAAATAAATGTATTAAACCAACTCCTAACAACTTGTTACGTGTAGATGGTGCCACAGCATTTGTAGAATAGGCAGCTATTGGCAAGTTGTTTATATGAAGAAATGATAATATTTTTCTTACATAAACTATGGAAAGGAAAAAGGTAAAGTGTTGAAGTTGCTGAGATCTACAAGAAGGATGAATTTGCTTTATGTAAAACTGTGAAGAAATGGAAATTCATGGTATTTTCACTTCTGTGAAAAAGTTATAAAGTCATTGTACATGCCTAGTGATTAGTGCAGATGGACAAGTAGACAATGCATTTTGTTTGTGTCTATATAAGGAAAAATAGTATTTAGATTGTTGGGAATTTTTGTGATATTAGGAGTTCATTGAGGTACAGGAACATACTTCCAAAGGGAGGGACTGATTCACCTCCATCAGTGCTGCAAAGCCAAACTCGAAGTAACAGTTTAGTGAAAGCATGCCATCTTCTGCCTTCCCAATACCAACCTGGGGTCAAATAGGCTCTGGTGAAGGACATGGCGAAGGGTGTTGCCCTGCACTGTGATGGGCTCCTTGATTAGCAGCCAGGTATTTGTTACTGGGGTATGACTATCAAAGTTTTCATTATTTGCTCACAGATCTAATGGACAAACTTTTAGCAGAGGGAGTGACTGGTCCAAGTATGCAATGCTGCCATTTCAGAAATACTCTACTTATAAGGTGTTATTTAAGACCCAAGAAACCAATGCTTTCACTCTGTGACTTTAGGTCCACTTAAGGATTGATTCCTGGAGCCACTTGTGTTCTGATAGCATCGGTTTTTGCAGTCACAGTAAGCAATCCTGGGAGCCCTCCCTCACCTCTGCCCAAGAAGCTACTCACCTGTTTGCTAGAAAGTTATAGATGTCCCTTTCACATACAATTGTATTACCTGAAAAACAAGGTTCATGATTTTGTTTAACCCTCAGTCACTTGGTCCTTGGGGATCCCAATTAGGAGCCTAATGTATAATGAAGGAAAGATGTATGTATAATGAAGGAAAGATGTTAGGCAGGAGAAACAGACACATAAAAGTTCGAGTACTTACTTAGTCATAAATCTTGTATTCCCAAGTCTTACTTGGAGCACGTTTCACCACATGACTGTTCAATTTGATGATTACCAGTGATTTCCCACACCAGACGTTGTAGCTGAGTGACTGAAAGAATGAATGTGTGATTTCTTAATGAACATTTGGGAACACAGAAACTACCAGGTGTCTATAGAATCCAGGAAGGTTTTGTTTGTTCTGTAAAAAAGAAGGAGTTTGTTTTTAAAAACTTGCATGTGACTTTCTCTATGAAAATACTATAGATCACAGGGATACGCTGAAAGATATAGTTCCTGTGAAGAGCATAGTGTCTTGCCCAGTGGGATGGATTGTCTATAGAACCTTCTACTAAGGATTTACACAGTTCTGGAAACCTGAAATATAGCTAGGGTCAAAGGTTAGTATAGTATGGTCAAATGAGTTGCCTCCAGAATGTATTTCTGTGTACTTTCTTCCCTTCAATGCATATTCATTAAATTTTGCTTTTTATTATGTAAGACAGATTTTTAGAAGATATTATGCTAAGACCCTGGGATCCACAGTGAATCTATAGCTACTACTGGTCTCTACTCATTGATGTAGGAAGCAGGGAGAGTTGTTGGATTAGTTTGATGCAGAACATTCCTGCAAGATATCTACATATGTATAGCTATCATGTGCTCTTGAAGGAAGAGTAGCCTCATTTGCTCAGCCTGAGGGAGCTACTTAGAACAAAAAAGGATTGCCAGACTATGCAACTCAACTTACTCAACAACACGGAGATCCTTCCAACAATCTTACTCTAAGTGTGGTAGCTATCCACTTTCCCTCATGTTATCTGAGAGTCATGGCAAGACTGCGATGTTCATCTGTGCTATGATTCTGTCACTTTCAGAGCTTAACATTGGGTTAGGTTTCCTAAGCCTTCACTATTTAATGGTGGGAAATAAAGCATATCTTCAAGGTAGTTCTAGCAGCTTCATCTTGCCTGCAATCCAGGAAAGAAAGAGCTGAAATGCCTTTGCTCCATCAGATTCTGCAGCGACTATAAACAGCCATTAAACTCCAGAGTCTTCATTTCACTTCCATGGAGCAGTTGATCATTCTGAACCTGGCCTTCCATAGCATGTAGGTTTAAACAACTGCAGTTAAGAATTTACAGCTCAGCACAGCATTCCATGCATGGTTGGCATCTCATTTCCCTTAAAGTTTGGCTCTCTATGAGGAATAATAAGACATTGCTCAAATTTTATCCATCAGCATTCAAATGGGAAACAACTGCTTTAGGAGCTTTAGTGTAAGGAACACTGGCTTTTACAGACTGCAAGAACTGGTGAGTGAAGGTGGGTACACTGACCCCCAGAAACCCCAGGCTGGCACAGATGCACAAGCATAAGCCTATAACCATTATGCTTCTTGGGCTCTCCAACAAAGTTCTATCAGCTCTCTCTGTTGGGGCAGTGGAGCAAGTAGACCTCATGGAGCAAGTAGACCTCCTGGGGTTTGCTGAGAAGCTGCTTAGAATCACAGTTGATCATAGCTTCACCCAACCCCTCCTAGTTAACTTCAGAAAGCCACATTTGTTTGGGTGAGGATTTTGGAAAAGTAAGACAAAAAGCTTTTACCTCTGTAGCACTAAGAATTGAGCAAAAGGTGGTGATGACAGCAAACTCTTTGGAGACTTCTCTGTGCCTTTCCTATGTCAGTTCTGCTTCTGTCCTTGATGTATATAGTCAATATTGCACACTGGGCTGGACTGGAAGGAATGGAGCTTATCCCGGTGGCTGTGTACCACAGGATCTCATCAGCATGTATGCAGGAGAAATAGCCTTCTCCGGAGAAAGTTTTCAGCAAAAATGTTCTCCTTTACTGGGGGTAATGAGGGCTATATAAACCTTAGGGAGTGGGTAGGAGTTTGGGGGAGGTGAGTGTTCTTTATTAGCTGGTGCAGAGGAGCTGGGAATACTTCATTTGCATGAAGAGGAATTGCAGGTCATTGTAGGACTTGTCCTTATAGGGAGAGAGGAAGTTCAATCTGGAATTTGGCCAGCAGGCTACATGACTACTTCAAGGGTGGCAGAGGTGGGGGTTGTAAGGCATGTCAAGCTTAAACTTTTCAGCCTCCACAACTATGGAAATAAATATCTCTATTTATGGCACTGTGACTTGGCACCAGAAAACAGAAAGCAATAGTTGTTTTCTGTTATGGCTATTTTATGGGAAAACGCAGTAGTTAAGTTATGGCTATAGGCTTGTAGCAACATAAGTGAGGGCCAAAAGTCAACAGTTCAATTGTTACATTATTCCCTTTGGCAAGAATCACTTTGTCCTCACCCACCTGTGAGGTGCCATTGTCTGTGAGGTCCTGAGCTCAGCTTTTGTCTACTCTGAACATGGTCTAGACATCCCTTATGAGGAAGCTTCCTACGTTATAGAAGCCCAGACAGCCCCCACAGAGAACTGAGAGGAGCCGTCCAGCGGGTAGCACTACTTGCTAGAAGTGTGAATGAGACCAGCTTGTGCTGTCTCAGTTCCTTTAAATCTGCTGTCACCATGATTTTAAATCTATTGTCCCTGTGTATCACAGCAGTTAGGATGCCCAAGAGAAACAAGTAGAGAGATTTCCCAAACAAGCAGCAACAGTGTGAGAAAGAGCCCATCACTGCTGTTTTAGCCCATGACAGTTTACTTTGAAGCAATAAACAGTTCTGACAGAGTAGGAAAGTGCAAATAGACTGCCAAGCAAATAACAGCATGCTGCTCACACCACTTGTTTTGGGTTATATTTTCCCTGGGGTGTTAATACAGATTTTGACAAAAATCACTGAAATATTCTGAACTCCTTCATTGGAAGTATTGAGTAACAGACCTCTTTGGAAGTCGGCATAAAAATGTACAGGGAGAAAAAAGAAAACGTTTTGAGAACATACTGACCTGTGGTATTTTTGTGGTTGTTGTTTGGTTCTTTGTTTTGTTCGTTTGTTCTTCATTTTACAAAAGAGGATTCCTGAGATTTGTTCAGAGAATCTGGGAAAGAAACCATCACTGGGCAGCTTCAGTTGCTTTTAAATGTTAATGAGATGAATATTCCTAAAGACATGACCATCTAGCATATATTAGAGTTCCTTTCTATTAATTAATTAAAGATATTAGACTGAAGACATCAAATAAAATAGAGACAAGACAACTGGCAATTCATATTCACATGGTTTCACTCAATGTTAAATAATTCATCTGTACTGTCTGAATCCATAATCATAATAACACATTTGGTGGAAACTGTTATGCCTGTGTTGCCAATGTGGAAAATGAACCTCAGACTTTACCATACTCAAAGTTCATGTAGTAGTTTGGGATGCAGGAACTGAACTCTGAACTCTGGCTTTCTTTTCAACACTGTGATTCCCAGAGCTTACCATGATTGTTCAGCCACTAATACAGTGATGACACTAGGCATAGAAGTACTTGCAGTATGGGTTCTTAGGGAATCTGAGACAACCAGTCTAATCAGACAATTTGCTTATGTGAGGTATATATATATTTCCAATATCTTTTATAAATAATGTAGATTTCATCATGATTTTCCAAAACAATGTGTTTTATTATCGGTCTGTAATCTGTTTTAAGCTAAAGTGTATAGTGTGTATAGTGTGAGAAAATAGACAAAGTGGGACTGTCTCTTAATTAATTTCTTTTTATCAGTGGTTATAAAAACAGTATGTGTGCATATAGACTGATCAGGCTGTAAACACACAAATACACACATACATAAACTTACACACTCATACATATATGTGTAAAAACAATTTTAAAAGAAGAATCCATGAATTAGAAAGAAAGCAAGAGGAAGCAGTTCATGGTAGGGGTTAAGGAAGGATAAAAGAGACTATGAAAAATGATGTAATTACATTATAATCTCAAAAATTATTAGAAAAATATTTTGGGCAAAGGAACCATAAAAAAATAACATTTCAAAATAAAGAGTTAAATAAGAAAAACAGTATGTATGTGCTAGAGGGTGTCTGTGTGTGTTGGGCTGTGTCTACAGCATTTAGGTCAATATGAGACTTCCACAAAAGACATATATGTGCCTGTGAGAATCACAACAATATGTACAAGCAATTTAAAGATGACTATGGGCATCTCAGTTCCCACTGGATTTTTATAAATTTGCATCTTGTTGAACCAAGGGGTGTTCTTATGGATTGCTTTGGAGTTTCACAGTTGCTGCTACATGGTTAGGTCAAACACCGCATAGACGGGGTTGCTTCCTAAGAGGTGAGTCAAGTGTAGAAACTGCAAAGGACAGACCTTCTTAGTGAGCTGCAAGAAATACAGACACAGCTTCTTGGGTGTTTCTAGAGGCATCCTAGCTGTTATGACCCTTCTGGTGGCTTCTAGCCTTCTTGTTTCCCAGCTCCTACAGTGTGAAGCTGTCATTGCTGAAGATCATGAAACTGGAGAGAAGGAAAGGTGCAAGGCAACACAAAATGCTAGCAAGTGTCCTGTCTTTTCTTATTGAGATTGGGCAGTTTTTCTTAAATAGAAAGTCATTAGTTAATTTTCAAGGACATAAAAAACTTGGTTTTGGGAAATACTTGCCAGTATTTTTACTTCATACAGAGAGTGGAGTATTGGGAGGGTCTCATTCTTCTAGGCCAGGAATAAATTTCCAGCCTGGAAATCAAATGGAGTCCATTGAAGAATGGGACTAAACCCACACCTCACCAGAGATGGAGCTTATATAAGCTTTAGGAGGGATGGGCTTAGTAAATCATGTTGTTTTACATCCGTTTTAACATCCTGTGTCCTAACAAGTTTTCCTCCTAGATGGAAGATTTTAATCTGGGATGAAAGAGTTCTATAACAATCAGTATGGTGCCTTATTTTCTTAGGGTTTCATTGCTATGTAAAGACACCATAACTGAAGGAAGTCTTATATCGGACAACATTTGACTGGGGGCTGGCTTACAGTTTCAGAGTTTCAGTCAATTTTCATCATGGCAGGAAGCATGACATCATGCCTGCAGACTTGGTACTAGAGAAGCCAAAAGTTCTACATCTTGATAGGAAGCCAGCCAGAAGACACACATCCTCCAACAAGGCCACACCTAATTGACCATTGTGCCACACCTCCTAGTAGTGCCACTCCCTGGGCCAAGCAAATTCAAACTATCACATTTATAGTTTTAGCCAAATTGTTCTACATGGCAGAGCTTTTCCTTATTGAATGGTAATTGCAATGCATCTATATGTGTATGTGTAAATGTATACTGACATATACTATAGATCTTACATTTTCTTCATCCATTTTTTTTTGTTGATTTGTTATTTCCTGGCTATTGTGAATAGTGAGTGCTGTGGGAAGCTTCAGAGTGTGGAGAGGTCTCTTTGACATACTGGTTTTATGCCCCTTGTATATAAATCTGACCATCTGGTCATTCTGAGTATAATTACTTCATGAAGTCACATATTATTTTCCACAATGGATACATTAACGTGCCTTCCCAGCAGTAGTGGACAGGGCTCTTTTGTTTGTTTGTATTAATCTTGCCAGTAGTGATTTTCTTTTCCAGACCAGCCATTCTACTCTGACAAAGTCTTATCTCACTGTGCTTTGGATATGCACCGTCTCATTCTAACAGTGCTCGGCTGATGTACACATACTTATTGGTCACTGGAACGTCTTTTTTTAGAAATACCTATTATCTCTATTTCTAATTTAAAAAGTCTAATGATTTTTGCTTTCCTTTCTGGCCATTTGGGTCATTGGAGTTGCTCCTATATTCTGGATACACGCCAATGGGGGAATCTAGTCACCAAATATTCTCTCCCACTTTGTAGTAGCTTTCTCCCTCTGATTCCTCTGCAGGCATAAGAATTTTATTTAGATATTATCCTATATGATTTTTCTTCTGTCTTCTATTCTTCTAATGCTTTTACATATTTTCCCCTGTACTTTATCCTAACCAATTCAGTTTCACTTCTCACATCACTCTTGAAATCCATTTTTATGTATGTTGAGAAATAGAAGCTTAGCTTCTTTCTTCTGAACATGGCTGTTCAATTTCTCTGACACTATTTGCTAAAGAGACTATTCCTGATACACGTTTTCAGCCTTTTTTGTTGTCCATTTGTTCCACTAGGAAGATTTCACTTTAAGTCTTCTAATAAGCATTTTAGAAATAATTTTAAATTACAGTGTGTGTGTATGTGTGTGTGTGTGTAATGGGATGCATGCCACAGGTAAATGTGGAGGTCAGAGGACAAGCTACAGGAACCAGTTCTCTCTTCATATCATGTAGAGTTCCATGTACTGAACTCAGATCATACAGATGCCTCTACCATGTCAAGGACCTTGAAGCCTGCTAACAGCTCTACCTAGTTACCTATCAAATATGCCAATTTTTGATGTTTTTGTTAATTCATTTATTATTTATTTTTGTTATGCTGGTAACAAATCTCTGGTCTTCTACATGTTAGGCAAATAGATGACTAGTGAGTTACACTGACATTGCTAGTTTTCTAGATTTATTTATATATATATATATTGGTTTTTCGAGACAGGGTTTCTCTGTGTAGCTCTGGCTGCCCTAGAACTCACACTGTAGACCAGGTTGGCCTCGAACCTAGAAATCTGCCTGCTTCTGCCTCCCGAGTGCTGGGATTAAAGGCGTGTGCTACCACTGCCCTGCATTTCCCTATATTTTTATGGACATTTCATATTGACACATTTTGACAGGGTGCTTGGTATCTCAGTACAAGCATCCTTTGTGTATCCATCAAAATAAAGTAAGGCATCAAAAACATCTAAACCATGGCCAGATAGACAGCCCTGGGGAAAAATTAGTGTGTCCTAAGACTTCTTTTATTTTTCAAAGGGCATGAATTCAGAAAGTGAATTGAATTCTCTTTCAATTGAAGGAAAGAGGGGATGACAAGTTTAGGAAACAAATGAGAGAGGAAGAGAGTAAATAGAATACACTATGTATATACAAATATACATATGTATACATACTTGTAGATATGTATATATCTGTATAGCTAATATGTGTGTATGTGTGTGAGTGTGAGTGTGTGTGTGTGTGTGTGTGTCTGTGTACCTTGAAGTGATGACATGTGCCTCCTCATCTTATTGTAGGTGGTTTGATTGATGGCCCTGTGAGGTATGCTCTTTTCTGATGGGAGATAGAGGCAGGGGTAGATCTGGGGGAGAAAGGAGATGAGAAGGAGAGGTTTGGTGGAGTAAGAAACTGAAGTTTGGATGTAATATATGAGAGGAATTTTTATTATTATTATTATTATTATTATTATTATTATTATTATCAATTAGCGATGTCATCTCACTGAACACCCCATGTGGGAGAAGGCCACCAGTCTGCAGTCTCTGAATCAGGATATAGAATGACAGTCCTTTATGATGAATTCTGCCTTCTGATCAGTTACTGTATTGTGTAGTAAAGTTTTTCTCTATAATGCCTGCCTCTGATGTGTTCAGCAGGTAGAATGAGCATTTGCATTTTCAGATCAGTGTCCCTTCTACTTTCTTCTCCTTCGTTCTTTATGTATTTTGTCTATATGTTGTGGGCTCTCGTCTCCCTATAGTGAGGGCATAGCACATACAATCTCATTCTATCTACTTGTACTGTGGTAGCCCACAACTTACCCCTTTCCAGCCCTTTGTACCTATTATTTTATTCCCTACCTAGATCAACCATTTTTGCTTCCACGTGTAAGAGAAGCAATTGGCATATATTTCGGTGCCTGTCATATGTGCCTGTTGTATGTCACTTAACATCATTTGCTACAGAAAATGGACTCCTACTGGAATTTGAATGCTATCTTTGTGCGGGAACCATGTTACTCTCAGTATTGTTCCAAGCTCCATGTAAACATTGCTAAAGTAAGCTTGGAATATAGTACTCTTTAACCTTTTGTTGGAAAACAAGGTAACTTTTGCCTTGTCTTGAAAAGTAGATCCAAGAGGGGATATCAGTGTGATTTAGAAAAATAAGGTTAAGCAGCTTCTTGGAGTCATTTTAAAGTACTTATCATAGTCTGATTCTTGGGTCCAGAAAAGAGTGTAGAACAGTCTAGACCAAGAAAAACACAGGTAAACATTCTTTATTAGAACACAAGACTCAAAGCTCAGACAAGAAGTGGCTAATCAGAGGTAATATGGTGCTCTACACACACACACACACACACACACACACACACACACACACCATGTATAGTTCCTATTCAAGTTTTCACTCATTAATACTTAGAGACTTATAGTTCTGATAAGCCAATATGTGGGTCAAGTATAAGGAACTGTAGGTCAGCTTTGGCTATCAGGTAAATTCCATTCTCAGGAGGCTGGCCTCACTGCTCTCTAGGTGAATAGGGCTATTGTTTTATTACCAGGGCTATGTGAACATCTGAGTCTATGGATTTGTTGTTGAAAACATCGCAAGTATGATCCATGCAGGACCTCCTTCAGTGGCAGTTCTAATTGGCAGTGCTTCTCAACCACCTCATCAGTTCCTACTGTCTCTCTGTACTGAACCCATATACTCTGTGGACTTTGTCAGGGTAATGTCTATCTCCAGATTTTTCCAGAACCCATGGCTCTTCCTTCCAGGCTTTATAATATCTTCACAATTCTCTCTCTTTTTTTTGATACTTTATTTACATTTCAAATGTTTCCCCCTTCCATACATGTGCTTTGGAACCCCCCTATCTGCTCCCCCTTTCCCCACAATTATCTTTTTAATATACAACTGCAAAATAGGTTATTTTAATCCTTTGGTTATTGTGTTTTCCTCTACCCTTGGGTTGAAAATGAAATCAGTTAAGAAAAAGGGTACTGCATTTTCCAGTATCATTGATTTCTGTGATACCTTGACTTTTCTGATCTGTAAAACTGTCTATGCTGGAACATTAATCTTTAAGTTGGTCTGACTTGTTTCTTAAGTACAGTAGAGTTCAGTTGGGGGTGGGAGCTATGGGATATCAATCAACAGTGGCCTTCTATCAGCTACACTTCATGTCAGCATTGGGCTAACACAATGACAGATCAGTCTCTTACAACAAAGTAAGATCTGTATTTGTCTGGTATATATAGTTCAATTCTGTGCCAGAGCTCTGGAACCTTAGAAGTCTCGAAAAGTCTGACTTTCCATAAATTTCAAAGCACAACTTTACCTAATATACAAAGTGTATTTGCTTAATGATGGGGATATGTTCTCAGAAACACATCACTAGGCAGTTTCCACATTTTCTGAACACGAGTTTCACCCTTAAGGATACCTAAAAAGTACACCCCACCACACAGTGATTATATAGTATAACAGTTGGATATACAGTCTTTGAATTGATTGAAATGTCATTGTACAGAGTTAACAGAGTCTCTGTAAAAATGTATCTTTGGTTTGCTGGGCAGTGGGACTATCAAGAATTATGGCAGCCTCTCAGGGAGGGGCTGCCTTAAAAGACTAGTATCACAGATCTCAGCATGCATTCTGGGCATGCAGCAGCAATCTTTTACCCCAGTCCTACTCTTCACAGCATTGAACACCAGTTTTAAGTATCTGGAAGTAAACTGCCATTTTATGATCCTCAAATTACAAATGACCAATGGTGCAAAAATAGGGGTCCTCTCCAAGTCATCACAAAGGGACCTATACTTCCTAAGCTCCCCAAACTATCCATATCTGCCTACATGTCCAACCCTTAAACCTGCTCTGATTTGAAGATCCCTTCACATTGTAGTAAAAAACTACAAATAACCCAGACTTTTCAGGACCTAATTAGTTGATTTTTTTTTTCTTTCCATGGTAGGTGTGAAGACCTATGCTGGTTTGACATTACAGTAGGTGTGATTTAAAGCCTGGTAAGTAAGAAGAGTAATAAAATTTATCACAACACAACATCTGGTTCTAAAGGCAATATTAAGATATACTAGTCAAAATTGTATACTTTCTACTTGATTTTCACCCATGCCATTTTTCTCCATGTGACAATTAACCAGAAAGAAAATATGATCTGAATGTAAGCTGCCTCTGATTTCTGACTAAGCTCGATCCCTGGTAACTCTCTGGATGCCTGGGGTCACTCATGTTTCTCCTTCTCTTCCAGGCCCTGTGTGCTACATACAGTGCCTTAGTTGTCTTCAAAAAGGTTGCATGGCTGCATGTCTATTTACATTTTCAATGTTTCCAGATTAAAACAGAGACACTTCTAGATAAATGAAAACATGTTTTATTTACAAGTCTGTACACTGTGTACACATAAAAATATACAAAAACAAAATACAAAATATTCAAGTGTTAAAATGTGTACAAACACTTTTAAAATGCGCTTCTTGGAAAACCTCAAGCCATTAATTAGTTTGACAAGAACACATTTTGTTTTAAAAATTATCATACAAAAAAATTCCCAAAGCTTTTAAAAAATTTCACTGGTTTCCAGTGGAGAGATTCTATACGTATTTATCTAGAGCATAACAGGGTGTGTGTTGTAAACTTAGGTTTTAATGCTACTGTCGCACTCCTTTTGCTGAAACTTATTTTCCAGAGAATCAATGAATGTTTCTTCCTTTAATCTTATAAAAGCCATGGGCAATCAACAAACTCTTTAATACTCAGAGCTATATCATGCTTCTGACTAAATACTACATTAGAGTAAATGGTTCTGTGAATGGTACCTTTCAAAATTTTGGTTATTGTTTGTTTATGTGGCCAAGAAATGTAGAATATGAGTGTGTCTGTAATGAGGGAAGGAGACAGACTTATTTTTAGCAGAAGGACATAAAGCATTTGCTTCCTTCTCTTAAAAATATTAGTGTTTTAATAACTAAAATAAAATTTATTGTAAAGCTCTCATTATAAAGATGAATGAAAAAGATAATCAAATCAACCATGTGTGTAGATAAGTATATATACAATTATATAACTATCTACTTGCACACTTTTACGTTAAGAATAAGAACTCTATCAGCAGCCTTAGTTCTTAAATGTCACTACTCTAATTTTGTAGAGAATATGCTCTTTCTTTTCTTATTGAAGGCTCCATTCATTTAACAAGACAAGAACTAGAATTTGCATTTTATTTCCTTGAGCTGCTAGAGAAATGTTGCACACTCACCAAGTATCTAAACATACCAAGTGACTGAAATGTGGAAAAAAAAATCTCACAATGGAAATGTCCTGATATAAAAAATGTGCTGAAATGCAGGCATAGTTTCCCTAACTTACCTACTCTAAACAGAGCTGCCTTCATCAGTCATATAGCCATGGGGTAACATTTGACTATCAGAAAGTCAAACAGAAATGGACAGTGTGATGGGACAGGTCTGGAGACTATTCTACATGTATTCTAAGAAAATCTGGTGAAAGTTAATCAAGTTGCTGATGCATACCTAAGTCTTTTATCGTATTTTAACTTGTGGGAGACGGATTCCACTTGATACACCCAATCAATGTCCAATCAATCCAGACTATATGAGTATAGTCAGCTGGCAACACAGACTGGACTCTGTTCCAGCAGATATACTGGTTCATAAACATAACAGAGTAAGCCAGGCCCTTTGACATTCGAATCAAAAAAAAATTAATGACCACCACAACAGTACTTTTGTTCAGATATTATGGGTCCAATGACAGAGGACTACTGGAAAGTCCAGATTGACTGACTAAGGGACCAAGAGGTTAAGACACAAGCAAAGTGCCATTTCTAAATCAAAACACCTTGATCTCAGAGACCAGGCAGACAGAGACATAGCAATTCAGATGTACTCAAGCCCCAAATTTGCCCATTAAAGCACATATTATATGCTTACATGCAACTTGTGTTCAATCACTACTTGTCCTTCCAGAATCAGCAACAGAGGATGTGGTAGGCATAGTCACCCACATGGGTCTATTATTGCACAGAGTTGTCTATAGTTAAGCATGTTCATTATACTTTATCTCTTGCCTCATGTAAGCAGCTAGAGACATAAGTTAGAGAGAATCTTGGAGTGGCTGAATTGTCATTTTTGGAGAACGCTGGTGCCTTTATAATAGGAGCAACAATAATAACAACAAGAAATAGTGATATTTTCTCAAAACACAAAGGACTATGACATCTGTTAGTCATCAGGGATCAAGCAGCACCGGGTGGCTTCTGGTGGCACCATGAGGATCTAACCAGAGTCCTTTCACAGAAGAGGTCAGGCAGTTCTGGAAGAGCCAGAGCCAGAGTCAGAAGGAAATGAGGTGGGGGAAGGGGATGGTTAATGGTGTTATTCCGGATCTAACCAGAGTCCTTTCACAGAAGAGGTCAGGCAGTTCTGGAAGAGCCAGAGCCAGAGCCAGAAGGAAGTGAGGTGGGGGAAGGGGATGGCTAATGGTGCTATTCCACAGGTACTGTTGGTTCATTTAAGGAGAATAAATGTGGTGTTGGAGTATTAATCAATGTCTGGCAAAATACTGCCAGTTGGGACCTGTTTTGTTAACACAAGAAGCAGTCATCATATTAGCCATCATTGTGAGAGCATCTGCTATGCTTTTCAAACTTTTAAATACAAGAGTGCCTATCCTATTAATATGTGTACCATATTTTCTGAATATTCAACAGACTCTGATTCCCACAAGTCTTTAGGGTCATAATAACTTTAAAAAAATAACTAAATTTCCTTTATGCTCTTCAGTCTCAACTCAGTTGTAAAACTGAGAGATGTCTTTTAAAAGTACATGTGCAGCAACAGAATGATATTTAACAGCCTTTGATGTGTTTTGTGGAGCTTTTGAATTTGAATTTTACACTGACCTCAATAAGTTATCTCTAACCAAATTCTCAGGTTCCCAAAGGACATTGTCACGGATAATAAGTATGCCTGTAAGTGAATTCCATTCAAGACTATAAAAAGAAACTAGCTGGTTATGATCATTTAAAATTGCAAAAGCTGGAAGATTTAGAAAGCTCCAAGGACCACAGAAGGAAATGGTCATTCCACATGAGTGGTGCCTCCTCTAGAATTACAGAGATGATTAGATATGCCAGCATGGTGACAAGGTTGAGCTTTCATGAGATTACACGGTTGGACCAGGCTGAGTAGCAGATGATACTCAGTCACTCAGAATGGACTGTCATCAGATATCTCATAACTGAAAGCTCAACTTCTCTCACCTCATTGCTATAGCAAGCTACTGAGGACATTTGCAGTACCACTTGAACATTGCAGGGGGCAATACCCAAAAAGAAACTGGTGGTCTCTGAAAACCTTGCTTCTTCAGGAAGTAATCAGTAGAGCATTCCAGAACAAACTCATAGCGAAACATTTTTTTTTCTTACAATACTTTGATAGTCACATATTTTGCAAAGGGGTAGGGTGGTACATTTAATTAAACTGATAATGTCATTTTCAAAAAGTCTTAACTGTGATTTGCCTTGGTTTGAAATAACAATCTATCCTGTTTAGTTATGGAATTCTAAAGTGCTTCTATTCCACTATCTTACAGAAAAACAAACAAAAAGCCCACACAAAAAGATGTGTTAATGACAGGAGGCTCGTTTAAAATTCTGAATTCAGCTACACATTGGAAAGAACACTTTCTCCTGCCTGTACATCTTTCTGTCACACACAGATTCACTTTGTTAAAAAACAATTCTGTGGCTCCATCACATTCTTAACATAAAACATAGCTGCAAAAACAAAGGTGGATTCCTAGCTGTTTATGCTTAGAACTGGCAACATTCAGAGCACGAGGGTCAAGTTTCTAACAGTTGGGAAAAGCCTACAAGAGCTTCCTAGAGAACTGACAGGGAAGTGTGCATCCCATGTTGCTCAAAGTGCATGCTTCAAAGCCAATTTTTATAGCTTAAAAGGAACAATGGTGTCTCCTGGCTGACTTGCAGGGATACAGTAACTGCCCAGCATGTCACTGGCTATGAGAGAGCTACAGAGTGATCTGAATACCAGGAATATACAGTTAAAAAGCCAGGGTAGGGACACCTGACCAGTCATAACCCTGCACAAACCACCTGTAGTGCCACCTGTGTGTTCTAAGTGTTGCTGGCCAGGTACAGTATGTTGCAGGCAGACAAAGGTGCTGTTCTTTGCTGCCTGCAAAAGTTTTGTTTGACTTCTTAGATTGCTTGGTATGGATGATTTGTATTTTTGTTAAGTGTGGCTTGGTTCTCAGTTGTAACATTCAGAGAGCACTGGGAACCAAAGCTTTGAAGCTGTTGTTGAAAATCATGTGCCTGACAGGATATATAGAGACATGTCAAACACATCTAAGTGAGAATTTAGATGTTCATCACAAAGTCCAGTATGCTTAATGCAAAATGGATGTATAAGTGATTGCCAGCTATAGGACCTCAACTTGGATATTTCTAGATAGAAACTGTATCATCCCAACTTGAGGCTGGAACCAACTGTGATAAAGTGTTCCTGCTGTAGAGGTTAATGTGTAGAGGTATCTTGTCCATGAGTAAAAATCTGTTTTCTATGTATCTTGTTTTGGCTTCTTTCTTGGGTGGTTTTTAAGTTCCATTTCTATATTCATAGGAGTAATAGTTACCCAATGGCTTAGACTAGAAAGGATTCTCATGGCCACTAAGTTACAGTTAAAGACAATACATTGTCTAAATCTATCCTCAAGTATTATTATTTTTTTTTTTTTGTGACTTTGAGGACAACAGTAGTACCTTATTGCACATCAGTTCCCAAGAGTTCCATTTTAAGATTGTGTATTGTTGGAGCTGGTTACTGGGCACCGCAGGGTCTGGAAGCCTGGCAGGACCACCTTGCCCTTGTGATGCAAATCTGCCTGGGTGCCTGTGTTAAGGCGCTGCACCAGTAGCTTTTCATAGAGCAGTGGGTGGTAGGCCCCCAAGGTGCAGGCTGCGTCGTAGTACAGCTCATGGTAGTGGCAAAGCTCTGTCTGTCGGACAGATGGGATGTACTCATAGACGTGCACCTCTTTGCACATGGACATCATGATGAGGATTCCTGACAAGGAAGGAAATGAAAATATAGTAAGTAACTCCAAGAAAGGGTAGGGGTTTTTTGTTGTTTTATTGTTCTTTCTTTCTTTCTTTCTTTCTTTCTTTCTTTCTTTCTTTCTTTCGGTCCTGGAGTTGTGGTGATGGACAGGAATGACTGTGGTGAGATACATATACTTTACATTTGCAGTGTTACAGCTTCCATTATGAAGAGTGGATAACGGCCAAATGACTATATAATGATATAATACTGCATGTATCCATTCATTTGTTCAGTTATTACTGCAGACCGAAAACTGACACCCAAAGATAAAACTGAATATAGGGGAACCTTGCTCCAAAGTGTGACTTATAATGTCCAGTTAACTATCTTGTATTACAGTGGACTGTTATGGCACATAACAAATGGCACAAAAATCTAATTATGAAAATTTGTTAGAAATTGAATATAAGCTATTCTTCAGATGGTTCCAAAATAGAACCTGACAGTGAAACAGCTCTATACAATGGTATTAAATGTAAACTTATATTAACAAAGTTATGTTTTCCTGTCATATCTGATGGGATACACTTATAGTTTGGGCTACTTTTGAACAAGAGGACTGCTCGAGCCCAGGATTTTGAGACACACTTCTATAATACAGGAGTATAGTGAGTGAGAAAACAGACTGGATTACAACAATGATGAGTAAGTTATAGTTCTCATGAAGGCTGTCATTACTAATGCTGTTTCCAGTGGACAGCTACAAAATCCTAAATGATACGATGTTGTTGCTTTTCATTCAGGCTAGTTTTTCTTTCCTTTCCTTTTTTTTTTTCTTTTTGCACCACCATCTTGAAGTTTTTAAGATAGGGCCTCAGTGTGCCGTGAAGATTAACCTAGAACTTAAGGTCTTCTGCCCCGGCTGCTAAAATTCTGGAATTAAAAGTATGTGAATCTGTGTCTGATCAACTTGAAATTTTAAAAAAAGTATACTTAACCCATTATCTGAAAGTGATATCCTTATTTATTAAAATATAATGAACAAAATATAAAGTCATGTTATTTCTGTTACATCTAATTTGTTCTTCAGACTGTCATATTTTCCAAGAAATTAATCAAATATAGACCACAGACATTTAAAAGCAAGGCTAGCAGTAGCCTCAGGGAAAGTCTGGATTTGTTCCCACCACCAGAAAACAAAAAGTAATCTCAAATTAAAAAAAATCTATATAAGCGCCACTGAAGAAAGTAATGAAGTACATACCATGCGTATTCTTTTGTGACTGAGTTATCTCACTCAGGATATTTTCAAGTTCCATCCATTTGCCTGAGAATTTCATGAAGCCATTGTTTTTAATAGCTGAGTAGTATTCCATTGTGTAAATGTACCACATTTTCTATATCAATTCCTCTGTTGAGGGACATCTGGGTTGTTTCCAGCTTCTGGCTATTATAAATATGGCTGCTATGAACATAGTGGAGCATGTGCCCTTATTACATGTTGGAGCATCTTCTGGGTATATGCCCAGGAGTGGAATAGCTGGGTCCTCAGGTAGTAGTGTGTCTAATTTTCTGAGGAACTGACAGACTGACTGATAAGTGGATATTAGTCAAAGAGCACGGAATACCCACAATACAACTCAAGGACCACATGAAGCTCAAGATGAAGGAAGGCCAAAGAGTGGATGCTTCAGTCCTACTTAGAAGGGGGAACAAAATAATCAAGGGAAGTAGAGGGTGGGAAAAACATGGGAAGAAGAAGAGAGGGGCAGGGGAAAACGAGGGGAAGAATCAGGTATGGGAGGAGATGGAGGAGGTATACAGAGGGTTAGGAAACTGAACAGAAGTGTGTAGCGATGGGGGATGGGGAGCTGAGGGTAGCAACCAGAAAGTCCCAGATGTCAAGAAAACAAGAGCCTCCCAAGGCCCCATGGGGATGACATTAGCTAAAATACCCCACAAAGGTGATGCCCCAGTGTAGAGTACTGCTTGGATGGTGAGGCAGGAGTGAGTAGGTGGGTGGGGGAGCACCCTCATAGAAGCAGGGTAAGGGGGCTTTCTTTTGTATTCTTTGTATTTGTATTGTTTGCTGTAATACAATGGAGCCTTGTGTGTTTCCTTTTGAATTATCATCTATAGAGTTATGTGAGTGACAAAGTAACTTACTCAAGTAAATCAGAGGTCAAAGGAGCCCAGTGCTGTTACTCTGACATCATGTGTAGATGCTTAAGTCGTCACAGCACTACCAAGAGTTTCTCCAGTGAAAATCAAATATTTTTCTCAGAATAATATTGGGACACTTTTCCAAGTCATCCTATAAATGGACTTAGCTTCATCTTTGCATGTAAATGTGAGTTCTTTAGTTTAAAGGCATTTCTCTGAAGCTCTAATGATTTGCATGGTACTTGCCCTTATACGTTTGGATATTAGTTGAAGTGGTATCCAACAGTACTCAAAAGACTGTCCTTCAGTTCTGCCTGCTTCTCTTCAGTCCTTATTTGCAATGCCCTGTCCCTAACACTCATTCTTTGATCTATTTAGAGATGTCTTCCATCATTGATGTCTCACTCATTCCTTCCGCAAACAACAAAGAAGTATATTCCTCAGCCTTTTGTTTGTTGCTGTGTACTAGTAATTTAAGAAGATGATGTGTGAATTCAAACATGTTATGATTAGTTTAGCATTATTTTATGACTGAGTCTGGAATCTAAGTTTAGGTATTAACAATGGCCTTTAAAAAGTTAAAAGGAAAAAGAAAAGAAAAAATAATAAAAAGAAAAATGAAGTCTGTGATGACTGCCAGAAGACTAAGTTATTAAGGTCTTAAGGAATAATCTTTTTCTTCTGGACATTAAGTCTCTCAGCCCTCCTTTCATAGTATCTGGTGTACTGTTAGTTATATCTTTCTCCTCGAAGGTACTTCTGTACTAGTTACAATATTCTGTACTAGTTACAAAAAAAATATATTTGATTTTCACTGGAGAAACTCTTGGTAGTGCTGTGACAACTTAAGCATCTACACATGGTGTCAGAGTAACAGCACTGGGCTCCTTTGACCTCTGATTTACTTGAGTAAGTTACTTTGTCACTCACATAACTCTATAGATGATAATTCAAAAGGAAACACACAAGGCTCCATTGTATTACAGCAAAGAATACAAATACAAAGAATACAAAAGAAAAGCTCAGGGAATGTCAGCCACAAGCTTCTGTCACCTTCACATAGGATGCTCTTCAATCTCCCAGCAGCAAAGTGTGACTGCTGAGGACTAAAGGAATCCCCCTGAAATTCCTCTGTTGAGATATTCGTTCTTGGTTTCTTGGTGACATTGTGATTAGGTTAGCATATTATAAAGGGTGAATCTTCATTAATGGCAACAGTAAATTTTAATACACATCAAAACAGACGATCTATCCCTATTATCATGTGGGTACTCAAGAAGAAGGCAGGAAGGAAGCCCTCCCCAGGAAATTGACCAGCCAGAAACTTGATCTTGCACTTTCGCCTTTCAGAACTATGGCAGAAACACTTACTGTTGCTTAGGGATCAGACACTATGTTATTTCTGTTACAACAAGCTGAACTGACCAAGGCAGCATTGCATCTGGAATGCTAACTAGGGAAGCATGTTAGGTGCTTGGCATTTAGGGATTTGTTGGGAGTGGGACACCACAGGTCTCTGCTTGACATGTTCCAAAATTTCAACCTTACCGAAAAAAACCAAGTGTTACCCATGACCAGCACAGGCTCACAAGCTCAGTGGGTAGCACTCTACCCTAAGCCCAAGTTCCAAGGTTGCAGCCAAAAATAAACAGGCACACCTTCCTGGACAGTTTTTGAGTACAGATAACACAGACATCAAATTCAAATATCACTTTGTAACCATTTTCCTGCACCAGAATGACATCAGAAATTCTTATTTGGTTATGTGAAACATGTTATTCATTTCATTTTTCCTTCTACTTTTTCTGATAATAAGATGAATGTAAAAATAATTGAAGAGCAAAACAAAACAACAACAAAACAATAACAACAAAAGAGAACCTAAGTTCCCTAGTATGTCTAGTATTACACAATTGCGTAGCTACTAACATCTTTAAATTACTTAAAGAATGTTTCTATTAAATAATGTTGTTTACCCACTACCAAACTTTACCTTCCTTTATAACACACAGAAGTCTTATTGGGTTCAACTTGGAGCTGGACTTTTGTATCTAAATGTTTTTTTATGTATTTTCCCAAGCTAATCAAATGAGCATGTGGCCAACTGCTTGAAATCTTAAAAAAAAAAAAAAATCAACTCATTTTTTTTTATACATCCAAGTTTGTTTCTCAGATAACTCCTTATGAGGAATTCATCTGAACTAAAAATATTAATATGTTCTAGGAAGTTATGACTCAAGTGGCATTCAATTGCCAAGCTGTATGGTTTTTAATATTGTATATAGCAATGAAATTATCAAACCAATTAAAAAGCACTGTAATAATTCTTAATAAAATGGCATGTTATGTGACTCAGCATGATAAGCAGATAGATACTTATTTGCTTTAAAAGCTGAACCAAAGGTAAAGTTGACACTATATTCTTATTATATCAAGCTCTGAAAGAATGAGGTGTTATGTATAAAGCCTCAAGGGCATGATACATTACACATATTACACTACAAAAATGAAGCAGTCTCATGGGCATGCATAAATACATGTGATACACTTTGGGAGTCAAAAAGTGTGATGGCCATGCATATACACATGATAAACTGTAGGAGAGTCAGGCAGCCCTGTGGGCATGCATGCAGGCATGTGTGGTACATTGTGGAACTCAGGGAACCACTTAGCATAAAGCAGAATTTGATTCAACAAAAATTATGCTGCATTCACCTGGCAGAATATTTAACATTGGCAAACTCTTGTTATAAACATCTTTTCAAATAGCAAAATGAGCTATTGGTATAAAACAGCAAAATGATAAGTAACAGCAGTTTAAGTCACTTTTAATTAGCACTAATCCATGTAAGTCATTAGGAATTGCTGATTGTGACCAACAGGACAAGGGATACACAGTCTAAACAGGTGGAGAGCGTGAACAGGGTTAGGGTACTGAAACATGACATTCTAAAGGAAATCTTGCACCTATTTTGTGAGTCTGTGCATACATTAGATCATGAAAGGGAGCCTTAACAGGCATACTTATGATTTCTTCAGGAGAATAAATTACTTTAAAAGTAAATATACAGAATATATTTTCAATTAAAAGTCATTGGAAATATTATTTGTATAATAAGAGAGTAATTTAAAATGCATCTACCACATCAAAAAATATAATACATATAATACTATTTGAAGTTCAATTTTTTAGTTTATTTATATTATGCCATTTGACTCATTATTTATAGAAAAATGCAAAAGGTTATAATACATTTTATACCCTCATTAATAAGGACTTAATTGGCTTGTTATTTTTGCATCAGTATTCTCAGTTTGAACAGAATATTGGAAAACTTGATCCTAAAATTCAATATAAAATAAAGAAATTATGAATTATTTCTAAGCATGCAATTCTTATATATGTACTAAACAGCCTGAAATTATAATGTTTGCCTTGAATTTTAGAAGTATTACTTACAATATTATCAGTAGAAATTGCCTTTGGAAAATGGAATGTTGATGGTTTAATAAAATAATTGGCAAATTATTTTATTAAAAAATATTATTTTATTAAAAAAATTCAAAGATATTACTTTGAATTTTATAAGTATTACTCATAATATCATCAGTAGAGGCTGCCTTTGACAAATGGATGGATTGTTAGTGGTTTATATACTTTAAAAATTGGCAGCAGTATATTTCAAACCAGCTCAGTGTCTGGTGTGTTAGACTCCTGGCTATATGTTACCTGCTAAGATGAAGGAGGAGGGCTTCTCCTGAATTGCTTGGGCACTTTATGTACGCTACCAGCAGTGAGCCAGGCTTTACGACTCTCAGTGAGTTCATCTACTATCTAGAGAAATAATTAACCTCATGTGGGCAAACAGATGCTGTAGGAGTCCAAATAAAGCATTCTCTATTCAAATAGTCTGCAGCAAACTTAATGACTTCATATCAAGTTTCAAGATGCAATCAGTAGTATCTAAGTAGAGATGGAAGAGAGAAATGCTAATAATCTAAAACACTGTCCAATGAAATGGTTCCTTTTGGGTCATCTAAATGGTCCTGTTTGCATTGGTTAATCAATAGCATTGTGTAGCTTAGCAGGTGTAAATGTACTCTTACTGATTCTCCAGGAAGTCAGTACTCACTCCATATCTCCAGAGTGTCTTCTAGTGTACCCCGTGGGCAGGTGTAGATGGATGAGAAATGCAATTTGCTGACTGTTGGAAATGACTATCTATGTCCACAATGGTCACCTAACCATAAGGTTTGGAGTTTAAGGAAATAGCTTAATGGAAAGAAAAATTATGTCACATATAGAAATATTTTAAATTATGTATTGCTACATGAATAGAGCAATGATTCATTGGCATGACTGCTCCATGATATCAAGGACTCTGAAAAAAATAAAAATAATCAACAATTAAAAAAAGGCATAAAGAGAAGGCATATATCCTCATATCAAGGCTAAATGGAAAAAAAAAACTAGTAGGAGAAAAAGGTCCCATGGGCAGACAAAAGAATCAGAGCCACCCACACTCCCACTGTTAAAAAAATCCAAGCTAAAGAACCACAACATGTATGCGGAGGGCCTGGTGTGCAACAGTGCAGCCTCCGTGGTTGCTGCTTCAGTCTCTGGGAGCCTCCTAGGAGCCCTGCTTAGTTGACTTTGTGGGCCATGCTCTCCTGGTGTCCCCAACACCTCCTGCTCCAACAGTCCTTCTTCTCCTATGCCTAGTCTTGTTTCATCTAGTTCTACTGAATTTGGTTGCTATCACTGGGAAGCCTGCTTTTTTTGTGAAGAGAAAGAGAGGAGCTGTGAATCTGGAGGAGAGGGGAGGGGAGTTTTGGAGAAGGGGAGATAGCAGAGGCTGCAGTCGTGATGTACTGTATGAGAGAAGAATAAAACCAAACAAAAAAAAAAACCAAACAGACAAAAAACAGGCAACAATTATGGTATGTAACTAACTCTATGCTGCCCTTTGAAACATCAAAGGAAATGAAAGGCTACTTTTACTTGACTAGGCATTTAACAAGGAAGCAGTCTGTTTCTGTACCTGTTCCTGTCTGGGATTATGGTATTATCTCATCTCTAACAAATCTTTACATGAAACACAGCAGAGTTATAGCTGAGTATTACTACTATTAAGAAGTTATTGTTCTTAGCTACATGAAAACATTATTACAAAAGCATTTTCATAGATAAATGAGGTTAAGAGCTAGCAAGTTAGGTCCCTGATTTTATTCTGATCTTTGTACATTTCAAGATCTTTTTTTATTGGATATTTTCTTTATTTACATCTTAAATGTTACCCTCTTTGCAGATACCCCCTCCTAAATCCCCCTATTGCATCCCCTTTCCCTCTGCTTCTGTAAGAGTGTGCTTCCACCCACCCACTCCAGGACCCTCACCCTGGCATTGCCCTACACTGGGGCATCGAGCCTTCACGGGACCAAGGACCGCTCCTCCCATTGATGCCCCACAAGGCCATCGTCTGCTACATATGAGGCTGGAGCCATGGTCCCTCCATGTGTATTCTTTGGTTGGTGGTTTAGCCCCTGGGATCTCTGGGGGGTGTGGTTGGATGGTATTGTTGTTCTTCTTATGGGGTTGCAAACCCCTTCAGCTCCTTCAGTCCTTTCTCTAACTCCTCGATTGGGATCCCCGTGCTCAGTTCAATGGTTGGCTACAAGCATCCACTTCTGTACTTGTCAGGCTCTGGCAGAACCTTTCAGGAGACAGCTATATCAGGCTCCTGTCAGCAAGCACTTCTTAGCATCCACAATAGTGTCTGGGTTTGGTGTCTGTATATTGGATGGATCCCCAGGTGGGGCATTTTCTGGATGGCCTTTCCTTCAGTCTTTACTCCACACTTTGTCTCAGTATTTCTTCCTGTGAGTATTTTGTTCCCCCTTCTAAGAAAGATCAAAACATCCACACATTGGTCTTCCTTCTTCTTGAGCTTCATTACAAAGCAACACAGGAAGAGATAAGCATCTTGTAGGAGATATACATTGCAATGATGATGGTCTCATTTTCCCATGAAATTGTGAATGTGTTCTGGCCCAGTGAGAGCTCACTGGGGGCACATTTGTCATACTTGGGTGTGGTAGAGGCATGAACTATAGTATAAAATAAAATCGGGGAGATGATGCTAGGAAGGGTGAGGAGAATTATTTGGTGTTTTTCAAAATGTTTAAACATTTAGTTAATAATGTTACTTATCACTTTTATAGAATTGAAAAAATTATATTCTTCAAAATTATAAAAAGCTGCTTAACATCTGTACTTTCAGCACTCAGGAGTCTGAAGCAGACCACACATCAAGACCAGGACCCAAAATAGTTGCCCAGCAAAGCTAATTAACACACTATGCACCAATTTTATTAAGGATTAGAAAAAGTGTTCTGCTTATATCTATATGAGAACTAATAATATCTCCAGGCTTCTTTTGACTCACATACTCATGAAATGGATTTTTGGGAAAATATATGTGTTTGTTTTGGCATCAGCAAGACAATTTAGTGTATCCTGGCACCAAGGCTGATATTCTTGATTCCCAAGACACACGTGGTGGAAAGACAGCATCAACTCCTGCAAACTGTCCTTTGACCTCCACATATGTGATGTGGGATATACATGCAACCACACAGACACACGGTCATACACATAGACACAGATACACACACAATTTTAAAAGTAAGTTTTTCACTCACTTTTAAGTAATAACCATGTCATCGAGTCCAGAGACATTTTAAAATGTTTTCAAAGGTAATTTCCAGCTATTAATACGTAACTTGAGTTATCTTTTAATGATTAACTGCAATAAATATTCATATTTTAAATAATGATTCTTCAAAATATTTGGACAGACAAGGTTGCTAATTTGTAACATGGATCTGATGTTTAAAATGCAGAAAACATGATATTAAAGTACTCATACAGGACTTCAGAGGACTAACAACATTACAGACATTAATAATATTAATGAATACAAATATAATTTAATTCATTCAATGTGAATATGTATTTACATTAATAATTATGAATCTTTACACACATCCTCTAGTTCATTTCTTATTACTATTTAAAGATTGATTATTTTTATTTATACGTATATTTGTTGGCCTGTGTGAGTTTATGTGCACTGCAGTCAGGAGCCTGTGGAGGTCAGAAAAGGGCACCAGATCTCCTGGAATGGAGTTACAGATGGTTGTTTGCTGTCACAAGTGTTCTGAGAAGGGAGCCCAACCCCTCTGGTGACAGGTCCTCTTAGCTGTTCAGCCATCTTTCTATCCCCCTAATTATTAATTTAAAGTGATAACAAATCATTAGCTTTCATAAACTCTATGAACACGAACTACAGATCTCTGAAAGAGATAACTGCCCAAAACTGAGGTGTGAAGAAGAAGCTGTAGAGCGCTTCCTTAAGTAATTAAAGAAGCCCCAGTATTTCTAAGAATATTGTTGTAAATGAAGCACTTTTGTTTAAATTCGGTCCTACTGGAGAAGCTAATTATGACAATGTGCCGAGTTTAAAGCACGGAGGAAATGCTTCATCCTTTCTTAAGGGAGGATGCTTAATCCCTTGCTGGGATCTAGTCCCAATGTTGGCATGGCTCTGGTCTTACCAGGCAGTCTGCCCCTGAACAGATCTTCAAAGATATCTCTTCCCTCTAACTCTGTACTGATGTTGAACTACCTGGCTCTTGCTGTGTAAGCCAACCTAATAGGTACCCCTTTGTAATGTACATACACTCAAGGATGCTGGCTATACACATTTTTGATCAGTTTTCAATCCTATGTATTTCATAGACACATAAGACAGCATGTATGAAAGTGAAAGAGATTAAGGGAATGAAGGAGACAAGCCATACGCCAGAATAGGGAGATGAACTGGTGAGAACAAGAAGTATGGAGGGGATCAAAATACAACTGACTTCAAGAAAATTCTATGTCCGAGGGATATATACCAACAGAAACTTAATCAAGTATATGGCTGTTTATGCTTAAATTTTGTTTGTCCATTTGTGAGTTAAAGAAAGGGAACATAAGGGTACAAATGTACAAATTAACATCTAATAGGGTCAGGATGGAAGATTTAATGATACACCACTTCAAAAGATAGAGACACATGTTATACTTTTTAAAATCTTGTACAATTTAAAGTAAACATAAATAAAAATATTTATAAGCCTTGTGTTTGAGCATGGCCATAATTAGGTGATAAGCAGAAGGCAGGTGTGAGCTCTGGGTTCTCTCAGTACCCAAGCCCATCACCTTGTTGATATATCTATCAGTACAGAACTCACAGAGTAGGCTTTTACAGTTCCCTGCAACTTTGATCCTTTCCCTGAGGCTCAGAGGGGGGGAAGATGGATACCCCAGAACCAGCATCAGTGCCATTTGACACTATAAGAAATGGAAATTCCAATATCCTCCACTTACTCAGAATCATTGGTTTGAAAAGCTTCAGAAGCTAGCTTCCAAACTGGCTCTCAATGGTTCCTACCTGCCTCTCACAGCAAGGATACTGACTTAGGTAGCAGAAAGAATACAGCCAGTCTGACAGCCTAGTAGACATGTGTTATTACAAGCTCTGGAAAAACTGTTATCCAGAATCATCCAGCTAATCTGTCTCCATATTACTGACTTGTACAAGGTCTTGTAAGGTCATACCTACTGATTGTTCTTTTCCCTTGCTGAGCTCTGCTTTGCAGAAATATATTACTAATATAGGTAGGTGTGTAAGACATACTAAACTTTGAGAGCCAGTGAGCAAAAACTTGGTCATTCCTCAGTATCTGTGGAACTGGACCTTGGGCCCTGGGCAGATACCCAAACCCAATGGTATTCAAGCCATTTATAAAACATTATAACATCCCATATTACTAAGCACAAATTCCAGTGTACTTTATGTATATTTAGATGGCTTTTTATACCTAAAACAATGCACATACTACATAAATATTTGTTATTGTTTGGGGAATAATGACCAGAGAAAAGGTCTGCACATAGTCAGACAAAATTTATTTTTCAAAAATATTTTCAGCTAGTTGCCATTTGAATATGTGAATGTACAACCCAGATTATGGAGGGCATCCACCTAATATGTACCAGCCTAAGGATAAGAACCTAATCATAAATAAAAGAAGATACTGTAGAGATAATCTCTATACACTGTGTAAAACCTGTCAATGAAAAGCTGATGGACGGTAAGTTGAGGCAGGAATAGAGGGTGGGACACCCGGCATAGAGAGGGGAACTCTGGGAAAATGTCAGGAGATTCTGACACCTGGACTCAGAGAAAGTCCGACAGATAACTAGAGGTAACTAGGCAGGTGGCAGAACTTAGATTAGTATAAATGGGTTAATATTAAGTTAAGAGCTAACTGGGGAGTCTTGATGTCATTTTTTGGGAACTTGGGTGAACATACAAAAAGCCTAAATTGTTACAAGACCCTCCATGATGCCTTCTAACCTTCTTGAAGCAACATTTTCCTACACTTTACACAGGTAGTATCATAGAAATCGGGGTGAAAAGCCTCAGCATATATGAAGAAATATAGAGGCAAAAATTATAAACTTTGCATATCAAAATCTGGCTGAAAAACAGTACAAGCCATATGTGATTACCAAGTGTGAAATTCCACTGCTGGCCTGGAGTTAGTGTACTCCCTCACACAGACAGTGCAAGGAAATTTTTCAGCTAGCCTCACCATTGCCCTGTGCACTAGCAATCATACAGTACCATGTGCTGCTTCAGTCTGGCACCCCACTAGCAATGTGAATGGATTTGACTGTGGGTAAAATCTATGAATTCTTCAATATGCTTCCTATCAACAGTTAGACAGTTAGACAACAAGCCTAGGCATGTGCAGGTTCTCATGCCTAGGCTTGGAGGTTCCTGTCTTTTGAGGTACTTTCATCAGCCTGCTTAGGTTGTCATGTGAGAAGCCTAACTAACTTGAGGCCACTGTGAAAGAGACAGCACAGGTGGGTACATAGTTTACAATCCCAGTTGAATCTGCCCTTGGCTATCCTAGCCAAAGCACTAGATATGAAAGCACAGACAGCCCATCAGTGCATTGTAGGGTGGAATAATTGTCCAGTCACACACGTTCATATCTACAAGTCAGGAATGAGAATGAGAAACTTCTGTGTAACTGTTGGAAATTTGGTGATGCATAACTGAACAATGTCCCTTTTATTGGTTAGTATGAGTTAGCTTGTGCACCCTACCATTCCAACCATTAGACACACCTACCAATAAAACCAGAAGATGGTGGGTTAGGCTGTATCTTCTCTCTTGTGTTCTCCTGGATAATATCCCAAAGCTGCCATATGAACTTGGGGTGAAGAATGTAAAATGGCTGAGTTGGGTATTTCCGGCGATGCTGGATATATGGAGTGAAAAGGTTGTAATCTGGCTTCTTATACCACTGAAACAAAACAGAAACAAGTCAAATTGGGTACAGATCATGTTGTGATTAGGAGACAACACTGAGTGTGTGTAGGGCCAGTTAAGAGCTGGAAGGTACAGAAGGATCCAGTCACCTGGGAAAGTACAAAAAGAGATCATAGTCCTGGCCTTAGGAGAAGTAATGCTGTATCTCTTAATTAATTCTTTGATTTTTGACCCTATAATTGGTAATTATACAATTTCCCCTTCCCTTTCCTCCCACCAACCTCTCCCAATGATGCTTATTCATGGTAAAATGTGACTTGTGTTTAGATAAGAGGTGGTAGACATTTTTTTCTGCAAATGTCAAAGAGTCAACACCTGAGAGGTCTGAGCCAGAGGTCTGCCATGAACAGAACATGGCAGCCTGGAAACAGTCACAGCAGTTAATGCCAATAGGCATACCGTGTTCTACTCCAGTTTTATAAAGAGAACTAGGACATGATTTGGCTCATACTGTAGTGTGTTGGTTTCCTGGTACTCAAGCAGTGTGTTTTGAAAGTAGATTTTCCAAATTGTACAACTGTGGCAGAAAATACATCATTATCCTATAGTTTGGGAGGAAGGCTGCACAACTTACAGGGTGTATTGACATGGGTTTGTGAAACCTTCTCTTTTTATATGGTAGTTAAGTGAAAAGAATGAATTTATTAATAGACACTACATTTATTGTGTAAAATACATATATGTATTATATTTAAAAAGCAGATAAAACAAAACAAAAGTCCTCAAGACTGTGGCAAGTGTCATAATGATGTAGGATTTGGGGAGGATATTGGAAGAAGCTTAGCTCAGTCAGTTCTGTCTCTTCAAACAGGCAGCATGGGTATACAATCAATGCATAGTAAGATACAAAGGAACATTGGCTGAGGAACCTGGTCTGCTTCTTTAAAAACATGTATTTGGTTTCTTCTTAATTCTCAGAGCCAGATGACGAAGAAGCAAGAAAAATGGGATCCAAGAAAGAATCAAGTATATTCTAGCCCTGTCATCATTTGTAGCCCAGCTCCCACCATAATGGCCATGTTGCTTGTACTTCAACCCTGTTTTGTTCCATCTATAAGGTGGGTAAACTCTGGCTGGGGCTTAGATGCTTCCAACACATGAAGAAAAATGTCAGCAGCCCCAGTGCTCAGTCAATTAAAATCCTGCAAGAACTGAAATCTTGGTATTTCACCTTGAGAAGAAAGCTAGAACTACCCAGTCTCCATTGATACTTGATGCTTTGTCTAAGGATCACAAGAAAATTGAGTTTTCCACATAATCCTGTTGAGGCTGTGTTCTTCGCTTCGGGAAATGGAAATTTGACAGGCAGATTTAAAAAAAAAAAAAATGAGCCAGTTATTCTGATTTGTATCACTGGTCAAAACAAAACAAAACAAAAAACAAAACAAACAAATAAAAAACCCAAAACTCCAACAAAACCACAAACCAAACACAACACTGGTAGTTAGGTCAAACAAAGGTCTAGCCTAAGGCTCAAGATGGACAGCAGGACATACACGCCTATTGACGGACAATTCTATCCTGGAGAATTCTAAAAAGGATTGATTCCTGGTGGAGCAAAGATCTGCCACTCACCTTCATCTTTAAGAAATTTGTATGCTCCTGGTTTTGGTAAACCAAATCAAGAACACTTATTCACTAGGGTGAACCGAAAATTTCCTGAGCCCAGTTTAAAAAAACAACAAATGAGCCCAGTGGCTTTTCATATGGAGTCCCATCCAACATGGCCAGTTTTTTCTTGGGAAGGTAACAATTTGCCATGAGAGTTTTTTAAAAAACAAAAAAACCAAAACAAAAAAACCAAAAAAACCACCTCATTTGTAAATGGTTATTTCATAAAACTTAACACATTGAGAAAGAGCCAATGAGAATCATTCCTAAGAAAGTCAGAGACACTAATTTAAATAAAAATGAACAGTTTATAGTCTTCTTGATACTACACATAGTTTATTTTCAAGTCCTTATTACCATCCTATCACTTTGGACGACTGCCAGTTTGATCAGTCTTATGTTAGGTGTAACTACAACTTCCTAAGCATTTATATATGCTGTACTTTCTCTATTCCTGAGAGGCAAAAAGCATCTTTGCAGGAGGTGGCTATGCTCCCTGAGTGGTGTCAAAAAGGTGCATGAAACACAGGTGAGTTAGTGCCCATCAGTGACCTGTTCTTGCGGGTAATTAAACAGAGAAACTGCCTGACCAATAGTCTAGGGCAACAGAAAACTCACTTACCAGGTTAAGATTGGCAGAATAAGGAGCTGGATCCCAGGCTACCAGGATAACATCTTTATATAAAGAACTGTCAATGAAGTGATGGCTGGGGTTGGCCAGAATCTGTAAGCACATGAGGAAAAAAATGAAGATTCTTATAACTTGTGTTTGCTTCTTCAAAAGTATATTTATAAAACAAGTCACAATTAAAAATAAGAGTAAGGCTCACATTTTACACTTTTCTTTGTGAGAAAGGCACTTAAAGTATGTTTAACGTTTGTTTGTTTGTTTGTTTTTAACATAAAACAAATCCAAACCCACAAAGTCCTCCATTTAATCAGAACTGCATCAAGGATGTCTGTCATCCCTTGCAAGATGAAACTCCTCAGCTAATTCAGCCTCCTGGCTTCCTCATTACCTGTGATGTGTGACATGAGACAGGTACTGGTAAAGAACAGCTAGAGAGTTAGGAGGTATCAGTTGTAGTCCTTCCTCCCAGGTCCTATCTGATTCATGATGGATCCATTAATTTCACCTGCCATCCATCTTTTTTAAAAACTATCAAGTATAGGCATTAAGACTAACCATTGACAAATGGGACCTCATGAAGCTATAAAGCTTCTGTACACCAAATGAACTATCACTTGAGTGAAGTAGCAGCTCGAAGAATGGGAAAAATTCTTTACCAGTTGTACATTTGATAGAGTGTTCATGTCTAGATTATACAAAGAACTCAACAAATTAAACACCACAAATACAAACAATCAAATTAAAAACTGGGGCACAGAACCAAACAGAGTTATCAAAAAGGGATTTTTTTTAAATGTTCAATATCCTTAGCTAGGTAAATGCATGTTATCTAGCTAAGAAAAATGTAAGTTTAAAATATTTTGACATTTCACCTTATGCCAGTCAGAATGGCTAAAACAGAATTGAATTTTAAAAAGAAAAAAAAAAGTGCAGGTATGGATATGGCCAGATGGAAATTCTTACTGTATACTACTACAGAGACACATACATGGTCAGCTATGTTCATTGCTGCTATAGTCACAAAAGCCAGGCAAAGGAAACAACCTAGATGTCCATCAAATGATGAATAGATAATGAAAACACAGCACATAAACACAATGATTTACTATTCATGTGTTAAGGAAAGAATGAAAGTTTTAGGTAAATGGCTAGAGCTGGGAACAACCATTCTGGAGTGAGGTGACTGAGACTCAGAAAGACAAACATTACAGGTTCTATCTTTAGATATGGATGTTTAAAGTGGAATGCCTAAAGAAGTCAGGAACCCAGTAAGAGATGATGGGAACATAAATGACATGAAATGGAGTTAAGTGAGGTGGAGGATAGGAAGGTAGGGTATAGAACAGTGTGTGTGTGTGTGTGTGTGTGTGTGTGTGTGTGCAAAAGTCTTATGGAAACCTACTACTACAGAAGCTTCCTAATACACACACACACACACATACACACACGCGTGTGCGCGCACACACACACGCACAATACATACATACAATGTGTGTGTGTGTGTGTATATATATATATATATATATATATATATATAGAGAGAGAGAGAGAGAGAGAGAGAGAGAGAGAGAGAGAGAGGGAGAGAGAGTAAATAGAGCTACCCTACAGTAGCAGGGCAAAGCCTCTCCCAGACACCTATGGTATCAACAAAGAAGCCCAGTGCCTGAATAGATTACCTCTTTGGGAATTTTTTTGTCCTATGTGTAGCTTCATGGACTCTAAAACATTGTAAGTCATAGCTGTTGCACTTGGTTACTCTCTAGAACCTAATGGTAAGACCCTATTGCTAAAGACACCACATACTTCAGTCATAAGACATGGAGAAACCAACCAGGCACTGATTGGAGGTTTCATTCCCTACTGACTAGCTTTCATAGTGCTATGAAGGTGAAAAGTCATCTAGATGTAAACCCTGAGAGTTATAGTAATGACCGGTCCAACAGAATGTGCCTAGTAGTTCAATAATGGCACGAAAGTTATAGGAATAACAAACCATTTCCCTCCATAGAACTGAACTCATGCTTGTTACAATCAACAGGGTCAGGGACTTATATTGGGCAGGCTTTAGAAGAGAATTATTTAGCATCTGACATCTAATGACTTGCTCTTATACCCAGATTCATGCAACTTTCAATAATCGCTATCAGAGAAACACAGAAAAGTACAACTGGTGAACAGGCATAGAATACACAACTTCAGAACGTCCATCAATAAACGAGATATACATCACACCTCTTCTCTCCCAAAGTTCACAGATCATTGTGAAACATGAGTTAGAAAGAGTGTAAGAGACAGACACAGTGTATGTCTGCGTCTAAACAGTGTTTCCCAGATACAACAGCACAAGACCTGCACTAAATTAAGCCAGGAAAAAACCCACCATAGGGAATGTGTAGACATGAAGTCCCAGCCCTAGCTATTAGCAATGATGACTTCTGGGAAGGGAGAGACAGCTTTTTTTTTCAGGGATGTGTCTTCTGAGAGGCTACCAAAGCTTCAGAAGATAACCCCACGTCCTTGCACATATAGGATGCACTAAGTGCACTTTGTGGTTTATAAAACAAAACAAAGCAGAACAAACAAACAACAACCAAAACCAAAAGAAGATAATACATGAAATTTAGCAAAAATAGTGGTAGGAGTTCAGAGGGGAAGGAATCAAGGTGGACTTTACCTAAAACTAAAAATTTTCACCATTATGAAGATGCATTTTTAATTTTATCACATCTTAATAGTTCTGAAATCAGGATATATCATACAGGATACATGGATTTTAATTTGGTGATGTTTATTACTTCCTGAGAAATTACTAAATCAAATGTAGATCTTACCACTAGTGACTATGAATTAAGAAAATATGGCAATTGTTTTTATTTTGCTGCAGGCTGCCTGGTACAGTGAATGGTACAGGATGATAATAGCTTGTTTTGCAAGCAGTTCACCATAAATCACTTGTCATCTCATTTCTCTACATTTTCTACATTTCTAATTTTGGAAATTAGAAATTGTGGTTTGTTCTAGAAATATTGTTTCATAAATTCAAAAGGCATTAAGAACATAGGAAAAAGAGGTATTTCTGCTTCCCACTAAGCAATTTATTTTCATTTTTCAAATTTCCAAATCACAAACTGAAGTTTTAATGATACACTATAAGCTCTCATGTTTCATGTGTTTTTTGTTCCCTTTGGTAGTGAATTCCTTATTTCCATAATATCTCTGTAATAAATAGCATTTTGCAGTTCAAAAACTTAGTCATGATAATCTATGACAGCAGCTATGGGGTAGCAAAATCTTTGGCAAACATATATCCCTAAAAATATTTATAGTAACTATAAACAATATTAAAATTACAGTAGAAGGAGCAATGAAAATAACTTTATGGTTGTGAGTCAGGACAACATGAGGAACTGTAATAAAGGGTCACAGCATTAGGAAGGTTGAAAACCACTGATCTACAATAACAAAAATATGTACACACAAGTAAAAATCATTTTTATGCTTAATTTGAGTCTCCGTTGCTCTTACTCATCTTCCCTATCCAAATCACATTCAATTTCCTCTTTGCATTTTCCTTCACTAATTCTTTGTGATTACTATCCAAAAAAATAACGGTATTGTGGTTATGGTAACCATATTTCTATTTAGTCATCAAGTTAAATGATTTCCCTACAAAATGTTTCAGTGAAAACACTTCATCCATCTTACCTGAGAATTAATGATGCGTACTGTGGTTTTATTTCCGACATCTTTCTCATAGCCACGTGTAGGGGCAGAGTTAAATCTCAAAACTGCATCATGAGAATCTAAGGGCACATAAGTGACATTTTTTTTTTCTCTGTGAAATCACATAATCTAGGGGAAAAAGCACTAAAACAAATCTTGCAATATCTGAAACTTAGAAACCACTAATAAAGTTAATGTACATATACAGAGATTTTTTTTTAGATAATTTTATGTTGATTTTGGATGACAGCTTGGCTAGAGAGTAGTATAGATACTCAAGAGTCCCACAGCACTAGGGCACACCAGTCAATACAAGCTCATAGATAAAAATGTAGTCCCAAGTTATACTTCCTAGTAACAGCGACATTTTCTTTTTCCAAGTATACTATGTGAGGCTCCCTACTGGCAAAGTCACTGAGTGATACATTTCTTTGGATGTGTCCCCTTGTTTCCTGATAAAGTACTATGTGTATATATCTGTGCATACACATACACAAAACCAATGGATTATGGGTGACCTATTTTGCTTGTTACATTTAGATGCTTGTGACGTTTTTATACTGTGTACAAATCATACTTTATGTAATCAGTCCCCTTAAAGTTTCAAAATATGTAGAAGCTGGATCTACAGTGACAGGTAGAGATGCTGGGAGCACAGAAGCAGCTCACTTGGGTGTTTGTAGCCAGTAGAGCTGAGGTCGTGATAAGAACCGCCATCTAATCTTGCTGACTTCTCTCAAACAGTCTAAAAACTATGGCCTTTGAGTCTGCTTTATCCCCTTTTAGTGAAGGTTTAGATTTAAAAGAAAAAGTCTTCTTTTCATGATGAAGCCTTTTCTCCCACTGTGGATGCCAGAGAGTCCCTGCAATTGAAGAATCTAGCAGTGTCACCAGTGGCTAAGGGTTTTGTACAAACAGTAAGGGGATTTCTTTAGCTTTAAGAATCCTGTGCACATTTCAAGTTTAACTTGCAGCAAGCAGAGTGACTTGGCTGTATGAGTGAGAGGTAAACTCAATAGATTTCTGACACGGCTAGGAGTCGCAAGGACACATGGATGCTGTACTTACTGTGACCATATTCTGTACAGACTGCTTTCTATAAAAGGGTTCTGGTGTTCCTTTCTTAGAGTCTACACCCCACTCAGTAAGGAGTAGAAGCTACTGTGCATGCCCACCAAAGCGATGATTTTAAAAGATACCTTTATAGACAAGTTCTGAGCACAATGCACGCATAAGGGGTACAAAGCCACACCGTCAAACACACACACACACACACACACACACACACATGCACATGTGCACACACACATAATGCTCTTTGGGGACAAAGTTTGGAAGTGTTGGCAAGCTATTATCAGTAGGCTAAATGTGGCCTGCCCCTGTTTTAGTGAATAACGGACACATGTAAAAAGGCACATAAACAGTCTATTCTGGCACAACTAACTTTGAAACAGAGACTCTGTGGCCCACAAAGCCTAAAATATTTACTACATGGCTCTGAAAAGAACAAAGAGGTTATAAATCTCAAGATTTCAAGGAATCTAAGCTCTGTGAAGACAATGCAAAACCCTCGAGGACTTTCAGGAAACTTGACCACATTGGTTAAGCGCTGATTTGCATTTTTGCAACTCAACTGCTTTATTTATATTTCAATTAAAAAGTACACAATAATCTAAAATTTTTAATTATAAAGAATTGTATTATACAGAGCCATAAGTTCATATTTTAATTTTTACCAGGACTTGTTACACACACACATGCACACACACACACACACACACACAAGTTATACACATGCACACAGGTTTTAAAAAGAGATTTTATAAGCTCCACCAGAAAATTGTGAATATTCTTTGATAGTTCACCTATACTTGGTAAGTGGTAGTTTGTCCAGAGCTGGTTGCATTGTGGCATCTCAAAAGCATATCAAAAAATTTAAGAAAAAATTGGTCCAAAAAGATTACTGACAACCTATTTCTATTATGGGGTGAAAGGCAAGGTTCTTTTGGCAGTCCAATGTCTGTGCCTATCATTCAGGCTATCTTCCTTGTAGAAAGTACTATATTTGTGGCTGAAATTATAAGTCTTCCAAAATTAATTTTTTTAAAAGAAATTAAATTGAATGGGTATAAATCCAACAATCCAACTAGCCTGCCACTTTATAATCTATTCTGTATTGCTCTTAAAATGGGTCTTTATCCAGTAAAAAATTTGCAATGTTGTTCAATGCTAATTTTAATACTCAGGAAACAAGTTGGGTAATGATCCTAAATAATGTTATGTTCCACTATACATCATCCAAAGACAACATTGGTTATTAAGCCACGGGTCTCATCAGTTTGCAAGTGTGGGAAGCTTCCATGTTCCTAGTTAGAAGCTTCACTTTTATCATTGCGACAAATACTGTCAGTTATCTTTCTAAGAGTGACAGTCTCATTTAACTCCTTTTCTGAGAACGAAGCTGTCAAGTGCCCAGCTCAAAATAATTTAAGTCTGTCGGTCACCTTATTTTTCAAATAAAAACTATATTTCATGGCTTGAGTGGCTCGTTCACCCCCCACTCCATTCCATAGGGTTTTCCCATGCATAGGTACCTTTTCCCATTTCTTTCTTTTTTGCACAGAATCTGGAAAACACCTGCATGGAGAAGGCCAACACTTCCTGAAGCTACTCATTTTGACCACTGCATCACAGTCATTTACAGCAAACAAGGCATTCATTCGTTTTACTGTTTAGTGGTAAAGAAACAATGGTGGCCAGTGTTATGGGCACTCCTCTCCAGATATGTGCTCAGAGGCCAGCAGTTCGATCCTTCACTGCTTCCGTTTTCCCAGTGCATGTGTCAAAAAGGAAAAGGAAAAAAACTGAGATATCAATAAAAATTGATTTTTACCTTGTAGAGAACGGGCCCTAGAAACCATAAAGGAATCACAGATCTGAACCGATACAGACAAACCCATCAAGAAATCAAGAGGGGAGAGACCAAGCAGCTGATGGTTTTAATAGGGGATCAGAAGGACACAAGACTGAACAAGCGTGACATCAACTCCCCAACCATTTCTCCCAGGTAGTCATGTTGCCCAAAGCCATACTGCCCACCACTGTGACACAGTTTTTGTGTCATGGTCAGATGAACATACCCAGTGACCTAAGCAATGGGCATATTTCAAGTAAATTAGCTCTAATTCCAATTAATAAAATGACCTTCAAAAACCTCCAGGCATTTAAATGCCTATTGCCCCAGGTGAGTGATTCTCAACCTTCCTAATGCTGCGAACCTTTAATGTAGTTATGGTGAACCCTAACCATAAAATTATTTTCACTGCTACTTCATAACTGTAATTTTGCCTCTATTATGAATTGTATCTGTGTTTTCTGATGGTATTTGGTGACCCCTGTGAAACGGTCATTCACCTTTAAAGGAGTTGTGACCTACGTGTGCCATAGATGCACCAGTACTTAGTATCTTACAATGTTACAAGGCAGAAGGCAGTGACTGCATTGGAAGTAGTGTTGGTCTCAAGAGTCACAAGGTCACATGTGCAAAGGAGGCAGTGGTGGAGTGTGCTGATGGTGAAGGCATTCAATAAACAGCCAAGGTCAACAAGCTGAAGCCATCCATAAGCATTTGGTAAATATACACTTGATTGCATAGAAGCCATCCATAAGCATTTGGTAAATATACACTTGATTGCATAGTAACGCATCTTCAGAAGTTAAGCCATTCATTCATACTTAAAGGAAAACGAGAAGATCAGACAGTAAGCACAAGGTAAATGAAGTCAAATTCCACTTCTAGAGAAGGCATTTCTGGGTCAGAGTAGAGCTATGCTGACTTTATAGTAGAACCCATAAAGAAGCAGCCAGGCATGCCAGAAGTCCTGGCATTAAATCTCCATCTAGCCCTGACTCGGGCCTTGTTTCCTTCCCTTTTTCTTCCCCTGACTTATGCTGATCATAAAATAAAAATTAAACAGTCACAGCATGCGATTTCCAGACACCAGCCAATGGTCTGCATGGATAGGACAAAACCATGAATTATCTCTATCCACTGCATTCTCCCTCTCCTTGCCGGCTTGCCCATGCCTCTTGACTTAGTCTCATGCCCCCAAACCCAGGCTCACATTTGATATTTCTAAAATCAATTCCCTTAGGTTCCCTTGCCTCAGACATCATTGCTGTCAGTTCTTAGAGACTTATCTGCACATTCTGCCCACGAGGCTTTAGATGCAGGTGTCCTTGGTGATGCTGATTTTATAACAGCTAAAACACACTAAAACGGGGCTTTGTCTACAGCAAACAACCTCAGCTGGCATTGCTACTGAAATGAGTAATTAAAGCAGTTTTGAAAGCACAGGACTATCTATGCACTGCCCTCCTCCCTTCCTAGCCAGCTTCTTTCCTGCAGCCTCCTCCTCCTCCTCCTCCTCCTCCTCCTCCTCCTCCTCCTCCTCCTCCTCCTGGCACTTGTACTCACTAAAGTTGACCTAGTCTTATACTCTGTGCCTTGGCCTGGACCAGCTACTACAGAGCAGTCTATCTTGACCTCCTCTCAGTTCACCAATAAGTAACCCGCTGTAGGGTTAAGGTTCTGTTGTCATTTCTATCCTGTTTGTTTACACATCTCCCAGCATTTCTCCAATTCACAGGACATTGGAATTGTCTGTTCATGGTCTGGATTCTACACAGTATAATATAGAATTTGAAGTTTGTGTCTGTCACTTTTCATCTTCGCGCTTAGCTGTGATCATCAAGTATTTAGTGATGGTTGAGTGACTATATGAACTGCTTTCTTGGCTTTTTAAATGTAAAGTTACAGAACTTGCCAAATCCAAGACTTGCTTCAGAAATTACTTTGGGTTCTTCCCCTTTACTCTGCCTGTTACCTCCTATTGCCACCTATATTACAGTATTCAGTTGTTCATTAACACAAGCCTTGGTCTTCCAGGACTGTGATATCTCCACTCAGGACACTGTTATTTTCTGTGGTGTGCTTCCACAGCCCTGCCAGAAATTGTCATTTTTTGTAGGGATGATAAAAAACTGTCTCATAACTCCAGAAAAGAATGTTCCATGTTTCCAAAACAGCTCAAACTGTATATACATGCAAAGTAAAGGTATTTACAATCACTATTATTTTTCAAACCCCAACTAACTGTTCCATAGGTCTTGGTCTAATAGAATAGGGCCACCAGAAAAGGACTTAACACCCACAAAACAAACACCTGGGGAAGCTGAAAGGCTGGCCTCCTTCTGGAAAAACAAAAAAGTAGGTGACTTTAGTTAAAGAGCTTTCCTGGCAGAGCTGAGGGTGGGCTATCATATAGGACTGCCTTGGACTGCTTTAAATTCTTCACCATGTGAATTTTGGCAGCCTCTTTGAACTTCACTTAACTGATCCAGAGTGGGCAGTTTGAGGTTAGCTCAAATATGCCCAACATTCCAAGGGTTTTGTTGTTATTGCTGCTGTCGTTATTGTTTATTATTGTAGATGGTTTTTTTTTCCGAGATCCAGTAAAGACCATGTAGGTTTGCAATGGCAATTTCAGGTAAGCAGGAAGGAGGCCAGCCCTTGAGCTGTACAGTAATGCTCCTGCCACACCAGCTTATGAAGATGAACAGCTTTTTGCTTAAACAAACTGAGCAATGCTATAGTTCTATGACTTAAAATTTCTAGGCATAAAATCTGAACCTATACAAAATAAGACAGAACAAACCAACCAAGGTAGCAAATAAACAACCATATCCTTAAGCCTGTTCTTCATTTAGGATGTTACAATTCTAATCCTGAAACCACACCATTGAAATTAAATTTATATAGTAGAAACTAACAAATATATGTAGCCTTTCATGTTCCCCAGAAACATGGCTCTCGGTGACTTTCACAACCTCTTCCAAATTTTGAATAGAGTTTAAAAAGCTCTAGTCATGCACATTTATGAAAGAATAAAGGACAAGAGAATTCTCTTTTGTATGCAAGAGCCATTCAAGTATTGTATATTTACAGTGCAGAGGTGTTTAAAGCTAAACAAAACCAGAAGAAAGTTACTGCCTGCTTCAAAGCATAATACTTACATTCCTCTTCTGAATTTTAATATTGGTCCTCAGAAATGAGAAAGAGCTGTGGTGTTGTTTCACCCTGGGGACCTCTAAACCAATGCTCTTTCTTAACAAATTGCAGGCTGTTCTGCTCTGGGTTTTGCTACAAGCTTACGTGACACATGGATAGTGTTATTATGAGCTTGATGTAATGTCAGCACAGAGACACAGGGACCTCACACTACAAGTCCAGATTTGTTTTTATTGCTTTGAGTTTTTAATGTTAAAAAAAAAATCCCACTTAATCTCATTCCACAGAAAGAGAGGAGCTGAGGCTGAAAGGACACCATCACTCTCCAAGGACACAGAACTAAAGGGTCTGCTTAGAATACAAGAAACAGTGAATTATTCATCTACAATGAAGGAGCAATGTCCCCTGAATGTCACTTCCAGACTAGTGACTTAGGATCTACTACCATCTGCAGGGAGACTGTAGTAACTGATCTGGAAGCTGAGGCTACATTTCAGCCACATTTGTATTCTGTGCTCTGCAAAATACAGGATAACTACAGGCTTGTGAAATAAATGAGTGATTTTTAAGGACCAAATTGCCTGCTTATGGACAAAGCAATGGAATTGATCTGACCACAAGGTTCCTAGAACAAGGTGTCTAAAGCTACCAGAAAGAGAAGAGCTGGAGGCAGGACAGGACAGAACAGTAGATGATCTTCTCTGTCAAAGAAGGGTGAGAAACCATTAAGAACTGAGAATTCTGTTGGTGAACCCAGGCCAGCCATCTGTAGCAGGATATAAACTCCAGTGTGGGAAATGTACTTCAATCCTACTCCATGCCCTTCAACTAAGTTGCCACTGTAAGTCATCTGGCTATGCTATGAGGAGGCTCTGTTGTCACTATGAAAGGATCCTCTCCCCCCTTTGGAAATCAGATTAATTTCCGCATTGTACTGGACCTCGTTCATTCAACCAGTTGAAGGCGCTAAGAACATACACAGAAGTATTACAAGGGGCTCTGCCTCAAGAATGTACCATAGAGGGGCTGAAGAGAAGAGCAGAGGACCAGGGCTTGGTTCCTAGAACCCACATGACTGCTCACAACCTTACTAAACCCAGGTCCAGTGTATCTGGTGTCCTCTTTTAGCTCCCACTTACTCCGGGAGTACACAGGACACATTGCACACCTACAGGTATGCAGGTAAGATGCTCAAAAACATAATAATAAATCTTTAGAGAATTTTTTTAAAAGAATGCATCATTAAAACTGTCTGACATTCTCCACCTGTTAGTATGTCCTACAGATTTCAGACTTGCAAACTCAGCCAAGTCCCGCTCCCTCTCTGTATACTACTGAGCAACAGAGGAAGCAGGAAACCCATTCTCTCCAAACACAAGAGGTTTTGAGGACAGTATGGCAGGGTTGATAGCAGTCTCAGTATGGTCATGATGCTCACCATCCTGGAGAAGGTCCCCACTGTACACATGGGCTGTGACCTAAACAAAGGTTAGAAAACAGTTCAGGACCACAGCTAAGGCTTTCCTAGGAACGGTTTTCAGTAGCAGCCAAGCTCTCCTCAGCACCCTTAAACTTGAATTTAGCCCCTGGGAGTTCAGTACCGTCATTGTTGTTCTCTTTATGAGTGGCGCCCCTAAAAGCAACCTAAAGCATCCTTGACCTTAGCCACGCCCCCATATTTTTTCATTGCCCCTGATCTTGGTTGCCTCTGCTCATGATGACTATGGTTCCTAAGATGGATAAAACTTCTCTAGCATCTAGAGCACAGCCCCAGACTGGAGCTAGAAGTTCAGAGAGCTCAGAAAGAGGCCATTGCCCCATGGGACCCACCGATTTCCTCCCCCAAGGAGGAGTTCAGGATGGCACCGGCAGACATGACAACTGCGCAGGTGCGAAGACCGCGCGGGTGCAACTGGCTCAGAGGCACACCGGGTACCAGAGGCCGCCAGCCCAGCCCCGAGAAGGGCGCCTCTTTGCCGTCCAACGTGCGCACACGCACACGCCTGCGCATCTCGCACAGCAGCTCTGGCCCTGTACGCCGAACCTCGCGCCGCCCCCGCCTGCGGAAGCGCACGCCATGCTTGTTGAAGGACATATAGTAGCGCATGGCCTTCTGCAGGCGCGGGTTCAACATCTTAGAGGACACGGTCCCCTTCCAGAGCCGGTACAGGAAGGCTCTGGACATGGAGGCCGACAGCATGTCGCTGTCATAGGCTTCCTCAGGCAAGCTGCCTCGCCTTGGGTAGCGCAGCTTCTCCTGCTCGGGCTGGGCTGGTCCTGACCGCCATGATGTCTCCCCTGGAGATGGCAGCCCCAGTGCACCCTGCCTGTGGTGGTACAGCCCAGGTTGATCTGCAACAAAGAAGTAGCTGTCTTCCTCAGGATAGAAAGCACTTTGCGATTTCCTCCCAATCTGGGATGTAAAAAACTCATCCCCATGGTCAAATCCATCTTGGGCCTGGTCCCACTTCTGTGGGTCCCCAGGCCCGCTGTGGAAAGGGTTCGCATCCAGCAGCACTTTGCTTGCCTCCAAACTTCTGGGCAAGGAGGGCTCTTGCAAAGCGCCCATGATAACCCTCTGTTTGACCTGTACAGGCAGGAGCCCACGGCTCTCCAGGAAGGAAAAGGAACTGGGCATAGGCGCAGCAGGATTGCTGTTGGTGAAGTAGATGAAAATTGCCAAAAAGAGGAGTCCCCAAATAAATATTCCAAAGAGCATTCGTTGTCGCCATTGCTTCAGGTGTGGTTTCATTGCAGATCTTTGGGGGCAGCACTTCACGTTGGGGTTCTAAAGCACTACAAGATGGACAAAATCTGAAAAAGACAGGAGTCTGGTTAGCATAAGAAATCTGCTCAGACACGACTGGGGCAGCATTTAATCAAAAGTAGACTGAAGGGGCCATCAGAAAAACAGAATTCTCTTCTCCCCTACTTTCACTCTTGACTTCTGAAAGACAAAGGGTCACACCACCTCAGCAAAATCTTGAGAGAAATAAATGTTTCCCAAGAAACTCTGGACATGTCTGCCATTTCTAGCCTGAGCTCTCATGTGAGGATCTACTGCTGTACCTTCCCTTTGCATCTAACAGAATTCTATTTAGGTGAGGCAAAGTTGGAGGGTAAAGCAGTTTGCCTGCTTATATCTGCTAGCAGTCCACTGAAGTCTCAGCTCATATATTTCATAGGCTTCAACAGTAGGCATTTCTAAATTCTTCATGATCTACATGGAACACAGCAGAAGTCTACCACTGTTAGTACTGAATAAAGCAATGTTGGATGACTGTGGCTACAGGCAAATACTGCAAGGTCCTTGCTAACTTCAATGCCCTTAAGAATTGCCCTACCCTTCTGCAAGCAAGACTGAACCACCAGAGCCACAAAGCAAACCAAGAGGAAATACCAGCAGTTATCGTTCTGGGCTCAGGGTCCTGCACTTGGCATTTGTCCTGAGGTATCTCTTGATCTTTTTATCTCTGAATAAGACAGAAAGCAGTTATACCCATTTCCAAATGAAAAAAAAAAACAAAAAACAAAACAACAACAACAAAAAAAACCAGGTTCACAGAGGTAAACCAGTATGTTCACAAACATGTATAGCAAGCTATATTATGTTCGAACCCATCATGACCCTGGGGCTCACTAAACTTTGAAAGCATCTGCTCATACCTGCTCATATCTGCTTAAGGAAAATTGTATTTTCTAGATTTAGCTTATCTGTCTGTGGTAAAAGATCATTTTCACTCAAATTGCCACTCACTGCTATACTTCTGTGTTTCCTTCTGTACCAGAATGTCATGGCTATCCCAATTACTGTCATAACTTCTCAGTGCTTACTCTTTATGTTTTCACACATCTCACTAGAAAGTGATAATGGACAGTTACCTACAGTGCAACCTGGGACCATGACTTGAGTGTCATTTTCTATGTTACTCAACTAACCTGTCCATTAAGGACACAGTCCATCACTGCCTCAAGTTATAATGTCCAACAAAAAAGGTCTAGGAGCCCTTTTTAGTATTTTGAGAATCAACTGGAAATCATAACATTGCCCTCTGTAACAATTATTCTATTTCCACTAAAACTGTGGACACTGCAATTTCAGTCTATCCCTTGATGCCTATAGGTGATGCAAGTGGGCACCATATCCATAAGACTTCCCTCGATTCAGATGCCAGCCTCAGGTGGGGTGAACAGGCCATGTTTCTGAGGGTTCTGCTATCAAGCAGAAAGTTTCCACAATATCAATTATGTTTGATACTTTGCTATAATGACTAACAAAACCAAGCAAAATGATATACTTAATTATTTTAGTTTTATATACACAATACCCACCAGGTGATAAATGGAGGGCTATCACTTTTGGTATTCAAAAACATCAGTAGTCATAGAGGTATATTGAGCCTCACGGCCAGCATTTTACTGAGGTTGTATTATGTGGGTATTGTTGAGTGAATTACCAGTCTCCAGAGTAAACTGAATCCACAGCTCTCCTTTCCTTGTTGGAAGATAACACTGAGTTCTAAGCCAGAAATTTCACATTGTTAGCCTTTCAGAAGTCCTAACCTAAAGCTTTGTAGGAGCTCGTGATAATGAGCATAGTCCTCTCACAGGGAATCTGAATATTTGGAACAGAGTTTCAGAAAGGATCCTATGACAAAGACTAAGGGAGTCCTTCAGTGGTCAGAGGATGAACCACTACCGAAAGGACCAATTTGAAAGCCTGCCTTCCTGTTTCTAAATGGGAATGGTTTCACTGCTCTGAGCAGCAGTTTGAGTAGGTAACATCATTTCAGCTTAAACCTGTGAGAACATTTTTATAACCTACAGATAAAGGTGAGGTAGGTGAGGCGTGAGAATCAGAGGTACAGTAAAATAGAAAAAAACGGCTTTGAGCTGAAGCCATGCCCCACATCCTACATGAATTCATCTTGCCTTATAATTTAGTGGCTTCAAAAACCTGAGGTGAAAGAACTCTGAAGGTGAACCTGCTAAATTACACAGAATGATTCCCAAGATCAGAACCTGGCTTCATTACATGAAAATGCCTCCTTCCTTGAAAACAAGATGGGAAGCCTTTTCTGTAAAGGAAAGTAATGGCTGGCACAGTAGGGAGGTAAAATAATGAGATGATGTCTGCTAACACTGGGGAGCAAAGGTCCTGCCAGTACCCAAGGCCCTGTCCCCATTTGTTCTTTCCTTCCTGATGTGCTAGACTGGAGAAAACGGAAGAATCCCCATGATTCTCAGAGCTCACAAAAGAACTAAAAATCCCAAGGCAGAGAACAGCAGTTCTGCATCAGGTACGATGCTCATACCCAAGGCAAAGAACAGCAGTTCTGCACCGGGTAAAAAGCACATACCTCCTGACACACAGTAATTATGCAGAGAAGGAGGTTTGCTGCTCCCACTCATGATCAGGCTTCAAGTCTTAATGATTCAAGTCTTTGGTGCAACTTTGATGGCTGCAAGCCTTCTGTTGCTAATTAAGAGACCATTCTCCAAAATGATTAAATCTCAAAACCACTGGCAGATCCTCTGCTAGCAAAACACACAGAATTCCCTCTGTTTATTCCTGGTCTCCATCAGACACATTTTATAACAGATGTAGGTCATAAAGGTGAGGGGCACAAAGCATGTGTCCCTTTTTGTGTGGAAGGGAAGCTTTGATATAGAACAGAGAGCATCTTTTCCCATCTGAACTGTTACAACGGCATCACTTAAACAGAGTCATCTGCTGCACTCACTGCTATAAGTCATCATTAGCTGGTATGATAGAAATGGCATCAGAGGTGGATGAGAGGCCCATAGGCAAAGCATCTGTCCCCAGATTCCAGTGGAAAGTACTCCATAATCAGCCCTTCATGTATATATTGTTAGTGAGGGTTAAATGGCTGGAACTGTCAAATTCCTGCCACTTTCTTCCTGAGAACAGCTATGGCGAGATTATCAGCATACTGGACCAGTGTGGCATGCTCTGCCCTTACAGCCACTCTCAATTATTACCTAGCAACAGGAAAGTTTTGATGCCTAGGGAACTTTCTCTGTTACTGGCACTACCTCTGTCCTATTTCCACCCCCTTTTCCACTTCTGTTTCCTGTCTGGACAAACTTGCAGAGAATTTCCATTTTTATGTAGAGAAACTATCCATGACCCCTAGAAATTATTCTGATTCCTTTGCTCATCTAGAAAGCTTGGTGGGTTTCCTTAATTAAGATATGGATTCCTCTTTCATACGGAGAAAAAAAAGAGTTCAATTGTCTTCAAGATAATCATAATCAAACAGAGAAATGTTTAAATTCTTCAAAGTATTCTAAAGGAAATCACACTTTCCCAAAGACACAATTTATCGTCGTGTTGTTAGATGAAATTATGAAATGTAAACAATTCTGCAAACAGTACACTGCAGCATGATGTTAACCCAGCTAAGTTCCTGTTTGGTTTAAGGACAAAGAGTTTAATTATAGTTAAACTCTTTGCTTCGGTAATGGAGTCACTCCTGAGCCCTGAGACTGACAAGCTTCATCACCAGGTTTTGGTTTGGTTTGGTTTGTTTCTTTGTTTCTGTTTTGATTCAGGTTTGGTGTTGACGGCAGTGATAGTTAATATACTTTTAATATGTCTGGTGTAACCCCAGTGACCAGGATCTCTGTGAGTCTCAGAAACACTCAGACTTTTATGTGTACCGAAGAGTTGTCTGGACCAATTTCAAGTCTAAGATTTAACTTGTGAGCTACAGAGGGACATCCATATCTAAATGGCCTCCATGACCTTTGTTCTTAAGATTAGCTTGTGTTACATCTGAGAAGGCACTCCACATACAGAGAAGGAATATAAAGTGCTCCAGCTAGATCCATCTATGGCCTCCCATCCTCGGAGGCCCCTTTGCAAGTGTCCCTTTTTCTTACTTCACTTTTGTAAAGGAAGGAAAGTGTCTAGACAACCAAATACAGAACACTAAGAGTCCCAGCTCATTTTAAAGCCATATTCAGAAAAACAGAAAGGAACGGTCAGCCAGCTCAGCGAGTACTGTGGTGATGGGGCACCAGCCCCTTTTTAAGCCCCTTCAAATCTTTGTCCCCCTTGATAGAGAGGCTTCTTCTCTGTGACAGGGTGAGGGTATGAGTGAGTACAGATGTCAGGAAGGGATGACATACTCAAAGGATCTCATTTGGCAAAGGTGTGAGTCATGGGTGCCAGGGAAATTAATGATAAGCTACTCGGACAAGCTACAGTGGAGATGACTGCAAGCATCCTCTAGGTGGCAGCAACATCTTACTCAGTCTTAAACACTCAGGGAAAATGGGATTGCCTATGCAACATTCTTAGCCTGTATTTCTCAAATAAATGATTGGAACTAGTAATATATAGAAAATGCAGGAAATCCTATGTTCTTGGCTGTTCCTCAGCCTACAATGAGGGTCTGGGTGGCTCCAGGAATGCACATAATTAGGTGTTAGACAGTTGGGCTTTCTGCATGCCTAGTGCACTAAAGCAAACCTTGAGTACTTCAGTAAAGAGAAGGCTTAGAGATGGACACTGATGATCAGGGTGGAAGAGGGGTGATTGTCTCAAGCCTTGGAACACCTAGGCTTGTTCCCGCATGAGGATGTGTGCAGAAAGCACATAGAACAAGGACGGAAAAGGTTTGTGTTGGCTAAGGTTGGGATGCTCTTCCAAGATGGTGGCGTACATATATTTCTAGGTCAGTTATTGTCCACAGTACAGTGTTTTGCTGAAGAGTCAGGTGGATAGGAAATAGTTTTAAAGGGGGATTTGAATATGTGAGTCTCTCAGGCAGCTTTCTGTGCGGCAGGAGCAGGGGAAGAAAAATGACTTCAAAAGACTATCGCTAATGGTACTGTATGAAAACAACACAAGCTGACTAGTGTGAGAATCTATTCTCTTCCTGAAACAGCATTTAGACTTTGGGCACAATGTCTTTTTGTTTTATATTCATTAGAATTCAAATAGTTACAGTTTGCACCAATAATAAGCCAAGGCTTGTAGGTGAAGCTGTCAATTTGATTCAGCACTGATTATTTGTTTGTTTGTTTATTTGTTTGTTTATTTTACTTATTTCACTTTACCTCCCACTCACTGCCCCCTCCCAGTCACTGCCCCCTCCCAAAGTTCTTCCTCTCACGCCTCCCATTCTCCTCTGAGGGGGTGGGACCCCTTGAGTATCCTCACACCCTGGCACATCAAGTCTTCCAGGCTAGGCACATCCTCTCCCACTGAGGCCAGACAAGGAAGGTCAGCTAGAAGAACATATTCCATCTATAGGAAATAACTTTTGTGATAGCTCTTGCTAGAGTTGTTCGGGCCCCGCATTAAGACCACGCTGCACATCTAATACCTATGTGCTAGGAGGCCTAGGCCCAGCCTGTGTATGGTGGTTCAGTCTCAGATAGCCCCAAGGGTCCAGGTTAGTTGACTCTGTTGGTCCTCTGTGGAGTTCCTATCTCTGTCAGAGCCTGCAACTCTTCCTTCTGTTTTTCCATAAGGGTCAAGCTTTAGCTTGGCTGTTTGGCTGTGGGTGTCTGTATCTGTCTGAGTCACCTGCTTGATGGAGCCTCTCAGAGGACAGCCATGCTAGACTTCTGTTCTGCAAGCATAACAGAGTATCATTAATAGTGTCAGGGATTGGAAGCACTGATGTTTAATTCAGAAGAATTCAGAAGAGCAGGCCTGCTCTTGAGATTTGAAAGATTTATATGGACTCTTAAAATAGAATTGGGCTTGGATGTAACAATGAGATGGCCAAAGTTGACTCTTAAAAGAGTTCTATACAAGCATAGGCTCCCATTTTTTTCCAAAGGCAATGTTGTAAGTTTAATTGTTTCAAAGTCTACTTTTAATGATGGTTCTTAAATGCTTTAACCTCCCTTTTAACCCACCACCCACCAAAGGTAGTGGAAAAGAAAGGATATGGGGGAAGTGGACCTGTTTAGAAAGGTTCTTTGGAGTAACTCCTGTCTGTGCTGTCTGGAATTCAGAAGTTTGGTTCACAGGTTAGTAGAGACAGCTCTATCCACTTGCAAACACTTCACAGATATATCACTAGTCCAATTTGGCAGCGTCAAGACAGCAAACAGGAATCAGCAGCACTGGCACTACCTAGTACAGACACCCAGGCCTCAGCATAGGCTCGATTCAATAGGAGGGACCAGGAGGAAAGCCAGGAGAAGTTCTCATCTGTGCCTCCCTCAGGGAATCGAAGATCAATGAAGACGCAAGACCCACAATCTCACAGCTCGCTCTGTAAGCAAGCCCAGCTCAGCCCCCTTCACTGTCCGTGGAGTCCTTTATACTTTCCAAACATCACATGTCCTCCACGGGGCTTGCCTCACCACGGCTTGTCTCCTCAGCTGTCTCAGCCATTCAGCATGAGTCTTCAAAGGAGGTAAGAAACTACCACCAGAAGTTTTTTGTTGTGTTTCTCTCCATAGAGTCCTGACAAATGTAGCTCAACTACGCAACATAAGGCAGATCAATACATGTGTGTCACTGGGGAAGAATCCTTCAACACGTGTACTTTCATGTGTTTGCTTTAGCAGAACATCCCTCTCCTGTGTCTGTTTCAGTGCAATGTTCCTTCACAAGTCTGCCTTAGTGTGTCCATTTCAAGAAAACTGTCCTTCACATGTTTGCCCCAGCTGAACAATCCCAACGGACTTTCCAAGGAGCCCTTAAGTTTCCACTTCACAATGTAGATTGTTCCCCATCCTAGTGCAAGGGGTATTTCAAGGATCACCATAGGCATCTGATGATAAAACTGGAAAGTCAGAGCCAATATCCCTGACCTCGCCATTGGGTGGAACAGAACAACACATATGACAATGACATTTAGGAGCAAAGAAAGGAACTATGGCTATGTTTCACTGGAAAACTGCCTGCTTAGTGTGTAAAACCTTGGATTTAGTTAGCTCTGCATAAAATCAAACATGGTGGCTAACGCCTGTAATTCCAGTACTCAGAGGGAGTTGCCATGAGAATGAGAAGTTCAAGGTCATACTTCCTTGGATAGTTGGCATGTTCAAGGCCAACCTGGACTTCATTATACCCCATCTCCAAACAAACCAACCAACCAACAAACAAAAACACACAAAATCAAAATCAAGAGCAAGGCAAACTAGGGTTGACTAGAAATCTCTGTGTTAAAAAGATGTTACCTTCTAACACAATACTAGATTCTTAATTTCTACATCAAACTAGGTTCAAGGCTATGCTTACTCACCATTGCCTTATGAAGTGAATGAATGAAGTGACACACTCAGCACAGAGTCTGGCCCACACCAAGAGCCCAACTGCTCTTTTTAAAATGTAGATTTCATATTTTTACAAATGGAAAGAGTGGCATTAAAACTTTGGGTTCTACTGTTTTTAGATTTGAGTCCCTTGTGTTCACGTGAGCTAGGCATCTCCCTCTCCCTAAGTGATCCTATGTTGAGGCATCCTTGGTTAGAGAAACATTAATACCTGACTATAGGTTATAAGCACTAAATAAATCTTCCCTACATAAAAACCTGTGTTTCCTTCTTCAGTAATAAATGTAAAATTGCCCTAGAAGAACTGATATGTATCTTCAAATGGATTCGGGGCACTAGTCAGCTTATTATAGTTCATTCTGTTATAATTCAGTAAATATTTATTAAACTGAAGGTAAGAGTGAGTACATGTTACATAGTGCTCTGTCCTTGGAGAACTGACTTTGTAGCAAAAACAGAAATCAAAAGGATTATACAGAGTCAAAGTCCCAAATCTTTCTAGAACAGAAAAATTAGTTTTCTTACAAGAACCAAAGAAAGAGGGCTTCAGGGAACTTGCAGAAGATTTCAGAGGCTCCATGTGAAATTTGCTTCTCTCTCTGAAAGAGGGTTTGTTTGTAAAGATGTAAATGAAAAGTATAAATGGAAGAAAAGTTAAATGTCTTAGTGCTATCTCTATGAGCAAATGTCAAATATGGACTTAGAGGGTATCAGCGGCTAGAAAAACAAGCACACAGACTAGCCATTTATGGAACAATGTAAAATATATCATAGAACTCCATAGAATAAACACCTCTGAAGGAAGCAAAGAAATTTTAGTGGGTAAGAGGGAAAGGGTATACGTGCGCCATGCAGAAACATTTAAGGATCCAAAGAAGAAAAATATTGCTATCATTAAATACGAGTACCTACACTCCTTTATTGTAATCTTTTTCTCACATGTAGTAGTCAATAATTTTAAATAATAAAAACAATCATAAAATTTGTAAAAGTGAGACAGAGGTATCATTAATTGCAATTACATTCATGAATCTATTTCCAAAGCACTTTAGGTAACAACTACTGCGAAGAGAATAACACAAAACATAAAATGTATATTTTACACTGGTTTCAGGTTTAGTCAAACTTTTGTGAGGCAATGTTATCAGTGATGAAGAGACAAACTGTGTAATATACTGGTTTATGATAATGAAGAGGGATCAGCAAGATGTCTCAGTGGTTAAAGGCAATTGCCACCAAGGATGCGGACCTGATTTGAACCCTGGGGCCAACAGGATGGAAAAAGATACCCAACCCCCCCACCGCAAACTGTCCTCTCACATCCACATATCCCCATCCAAATACACATAATGTTCTTAAGTAAATGGTGAGTGCAGGGATTACACTGGAACAGGCTTCAGGTCCACAGCGCTCACTTCCACAGTGAGTCTGTGCACTTTAACTTTTATCTTAAGATATAAAATGAAGAGAATCTCAGCTCCACAGAGTTAGTTTTTTACTTTCATTTTCTCTTTCTCAATTTTCCCATAATAAGTGTATATACTTACGGGGCATAGTTTGATATTTCAGTTCACTGTGCATTTATAAGAGCATGGTAATTATAACTTTTATCGCTTATCATTTCTTTCCTTGAAACTTTTAGCTCCTTCCTCTACTTTGTTCTTTATAATATAGGAAGTAATTTTTAAAAACAAACATTTTACTGTGCTAACATATCAGTGTGCACAGTACTGCTGCTGCTTAATTTCCTAAAATTATTGATGTTTAAGAGGTGGTTATTATTTATTTGACTATCAGTCTATTTTCACACTGGCCCTACCCTTTGTATTTTTTAAGACATTATTCTACTCTCAGAAGAGTTTGGGCATTAACCTGGTAACTTGAGAAGCTGTCTGAAATAGGAAAATCACAACTCAATCCTATAATCTGGTCTATCGTGAATATTATGAAAATATACATCAAAAGAATAAGAATGCGTTAAATTAAAATAAATAAATGACCTAACCAGAGATGTGTAAGTCCCAATGTAAAAATCACAAGAAACATGATAAACTAAGGCAACAATTTAATCTAAGTGAATTCAATGAAACGTCAGACAAAAGACACAAAAGAATTATGATAAAATATTCAAAGAAAGCAAACAGGACAAAAACTCTAGAATGGATTCCAACACGAATAAACATATGAATTAAATAAGGAATTCAATACTGTACAGGAAAATAGAATTCAATAAAGAGATAGAAATAATGAACAAAAAAGCAAACTGGAAATACTGGAAATGAAAACTTCAATAATGTCAATAAAAATGTACCCCTAAGTCTGCATAGGATAGTACAGAAGGGGTTCCCAATATGAAGTCTTAACAATAGAAAATCAGTTAGAGCATTTAGTCAATGATAAACAAAAATTAGTAAAATGTATTAACAAAGCATTGAAGATCTATGAAACATGATGGAAAGAGCGTACCTAAGCATCATGGGCAGAGAAGAAGAGGGACTTTATGCCAAAGGCAGAGAAAACCATTTCAAAAGAATCATAGCAGAAAATTCCCCAAATATAGGGGAAGATACCCACTGAAGTACAGATAAGATTAATGTAATAAGCAGAAAAAAACATAAAAGACCATTTTATAGTTAAAAACATCAAATATACAGAACCAAAAAATATGTTTAAATCTACAAGAGAGAAACAAGTGGCATATAAAGGCAGGCACATGATTTTTCTAAAGAAACTTTAGAACTTACATTCTGAAAGAATAGACTAAAAGATTTAGTGACCATCAAACCATCTTCACAGAAGATGCTGTAAAGATTCTCTCAAAATGATACAGTAAGGAGGAAGCCATGGTGGAACAATAGTGAAGCAAATGAAGGATAATAAATGCCAAAAATTACAAATAACTAGTGACAGAAATTAATAGTGACTTCAACACCTCAGGCTGAGCAATGGAAGGTCATTTTGACAAAAAAAATAAATAAATAAACAGAAATATCTGAGTTAAGTGGTAACAGAGATCAAATGAATCTAATAGACATCCCCAGTACATCACACATAAACAGTGCAGAACACGCATTCTTCCCAGCCACCTTCAGAATTTCTCTGAAATTGCTCACAAAATATGAGACAAAGCAAGTCTAAACAAATACAAGAAAATTGTATATTATTTGACCACAATGGAATGCTAGCAATCAATAGCAAAATGAACTACAGAACATTCACAAACTCAAGGAGATTAATTGAATTTATTGAGTGAAGAACAGATTATTGAATAAACCAACAAAGAAAGAAATCCAAGAACAATATAAAGATGAATACAGCATAGGGGAACCTATGAACTATAACAAAAGAAGTCCCGTGAAAAGAGTTTGCTGTTCAAGAGTGTACATTGAAATACGGAGAGGTCTCAGATAAATACTTTAATGATGCACATCAGGGTCTCAGAAAAATAAGTCAAATTTCAAAGCAGTATTGAAAATAAGTATAGTTAAGGGCAGAAATTAATAAAATAGAAACAACAATAACAGTAGTAGCAACAACAAAACACAACGTATCAAAAGTTATTTTTTAAAGATATGCAAGATACTAAACTCTTACCTAAAGAAAAGAAATAGAGATAAAACTGTTTCAAAGGAAAACATTAACACAGACACAAATCAAATCAATACAACACACTTTAAAAATACACATTGGGGTGTTGGAGAGATGGCTCAGAAGTTAAAGACATTGACTATTATTTATGAGCTCCAGTTCAATTCTCAGCATCCATGATAGCTCATAGTCCAGTTCCAGGAGATCTGATGCTTTCTCCTGTCCTTCATGGAAACCAGCAATAGATGTGGTACGGACATCATCAGGACAAAGCACCCATGCACATAAACGTAAAGGTTAACATTTTTAAATAAATAAGAAAACTACTTAGTGAAAAAATATTACTTTGGAAAATCTGAAAGAAATGGTATAATTTTAAGCTCATAAGATCTACCATAATTAAGCCAAGATGTGTTGAAATAAATATTATGAAATCCCAATGGTGGGTGTGCTACCCATCTCAGTGTTTTATGTTCCTGAATGAACATGCACAACCTTCATATTTTAACATGCCTTAAACAGCTCAATAGCTGGGTCAATGCTTAACCTCTACATGTTATTACTTATTAACTTTGTTTTATGTTGACTGCTCTGGACTCAGAAGGCTGCCCAACTTGGCCATGCTTTCCCTGCTGCTTCACATGGCATCCCTCTGTGTCTTGCACTCTTCCACCTCCTCTCCTCTACCTCTCCCCGTGGTGGATTTCCCTTTTCCTTCCCCTCCCAGTCCCAAGCCTGGGAATCCTAAAAAACCCTGCCTTTGTCTGTCTTGCCCAACTGTTAGCCGTTAGCATCTTTATTTACTAATCAGAACCAACTGGAGGAACTGAGAGCAGATTCTGAGAAGCTCTGTGCAGACACTCTTATAGAAACAGTTTTTGAGGAATATAACTAGCATTCATAATACAAGCAGCTACAAAGATGAGATAAACAATTTAAACAAATTTATAATAATCAATAAGATTTAAAAATGATAAAGTAAATCCCAACTAAAAGAAGTCCAAGCCCAGATGAATTCATGAATTCACTTTTGAATTCTTACAGAATCATGAAAGAGTAACACCAATCCATCTCTAACTATTCTGTAATACAGAAAAAGAAGAAATGCTTCCAAACTCTAAGAAGCCAATATTACCATGATGCCCAAACTAAATAAAGATAAAATATACAACACATGACACATGAAGAAAATTAGGGGATGGGAAAATAGGTCATTCAGTTAAGAGCTTACAGTCATGAGAACATGAACAGAGTCCATAAAACCTGAAATAAAAAAGCCAGAAACTTTTTTGTGCATTTATAACCCCATATCTGGGAAGGAGGAGAAAGACAACAAAGCCTAAAACAGTAAAAAGTCCTACTTCAAAAAGTAAACTGGATGGGTCCTGAGAAGTATCATTCCAGGTTCTCCTGTGGTCTCTATACACACACACACAAATACACATATGTATACATACGTGCGGTGCGTGTACAAGAGTGCATGCGCGCGCGCACACACACACACACAATCTCCCTCATGAACACACATGCACAAACACTCATTAAAATAGTCCAAACAATTCAAGGACACAGAGGAAAGCTAATTTACCATAGTCAAACTGGCTTCATTCCAGAGACACAAGCATAGTTCAATACAATTTGTGATCATAGGTCGTAACTGTTGATCAGTTGGCAGACAGGATTTCACACACAACTGTGAGGGATTATTTAGTTTCTGATCATGACTGTGTTAATTGATATGGGAAGACCCATCTTAACTGTGTGCAATACTACCCCTTAAAGTAAAATAATGAAAGGTATAAGATGGAAGGAGTGAGTTAATCATTGGAGTTCATCATTTCTGTGTGCATCTGTAATTTCAGCACTGGGGTACAGTTAGGCAGCTTCCATGATAGTCCTAAGAGTTCCTATCACCTTGACTTCCATGGCATGATAGACTGTGGCTCAAATTGGGAGCTAAAAGAAACCTTTTCTCTCTTACCTTTTATTAAGTTATTTTATCATTGCAATGAGGATAGAAACTAAGACATATGCCAACTAATAAATGCAATACATTACACAAATAAGCTCAGGAGTAGAAATTACATGATCTTCTCAATAAATGCAGACTTATCTTTTGACAAAATCTAGCATCTCTTCATGACAAAAGCCCAAAGACACTAGGGATAAAGTGAATATATCTCAACAAAATACAGATTTTATACGACACATCTACAGCCAACATTATACTAAGTGAGGAAAAATGCTTTCAAAGCAGTTCCACTACAACCAGGAACAAGAGTCTCTCTCTCCACCCCCCCATTCAATATAGTAATTGAAATCATAGCTCTAGCAATAGAACTAGAGGTGTATGAAATGGATACAAATGGAGCAAAGGGAGTCCAAGTCCTAGTAATTGTAGATGATACAATTCAATACATTAGAGACTATGAGGATTCAACTAGACTCTTATAACTGATACATACTGGAAAGTAAATGTAACTTGAAAGCAAAGTAACAGGCTGTAAAATGAGCATGAAAAATCAGCAGCCTTCCTACATATCAAAGATGAACATATTGAGAATGAAATTAGGGGAACAATACCATTCACAACTATAGTGGTTTGAATAGGGTTGGCCCCCATAGACTCCTGTACTCGAATGCTTGTGCAAGGGGAGTGACACTATTAAGAGACATGTACTTGTTGGAGTGAGTCACTGTAGGGGTGGTCTTTTACTTTTTTTTTTATACTCAAGCTACCCCCAGTGTGGATTTGAGCTCGTTACTGCATGTGGAGGACAGTCCCCACCTGGTGCCTTCAATCAACATGTCGAACTCTTGGCTCCACCACCACCATGTGGGTCTTTGAAACTGTAAGCCAGCCTCCATTGAATGGTTGCCTTTAGAAAAGTTGCCATAGTCATACTGTCGCTTCACAGCAACAAAACCCTCACTAAGACAACTGACTCTCCCTCCCCCCAAATGACTTTGGATAAGCCTAACCAATGAAGTTAAGATCCTCTACAATGAAAACCCAAAACCCAGTAAGAAAGAAATTGAGAAAGACACTAGAAAATGGAAAGGTCTCCTATATTCATGGATTGAAAGAATGAATATTATGAAAATGACTATCTTACCAGAACCAATCTATAAACTCAGTGTATTTCCCATCATCCCTCCAATGTTATTCACATAAAAAGAAGCATCCATGCTACTTGTGCAAACAATGAGAATCTAAAACTGACAGCTATGCAGTGTAGTAGCAAATGTGCTTTGTACTTATCCACATATGTGAATATCTTGACTTCAGACCTCCAGGGACAATGAAACCTTTCCTGCTGCAATTGTTTTTTCTTCTTCTACCTATCAGTTCTTCCTAAATAAAAGGAGTTCTCAGCCCACTGAGATAGCATGATCTTGATGTGATATTCTACCACAAGATGTGCAGACCAAACTGTTGTGCATAAGGGTTGGACAGTTCGCCGGGGAAGGAAATTGGAAATAAAGGAAGTGGCTTTAGCTAAGACTTTGGACATAATTCTATCCACGGAAGGTCATAAGAAGATTGAAGTATTTAACTTGGGAAGAAATGGATAGTGAAAAGTTAGTTTCATGAATGGATTTCAAGTGGGGGAACCTCAGCAATGAAGAGCTAAGGCAGCTAAGAGCTGGACATCAGGCACTGTAGATTTGGTAAAGTTCTGGTTTATTTAACATCCCCTTTAAAGGATCCAGTCACCTATTACCAAACCCACAAAATCATAATGAATTGGATGTGCTGGCATCTGTAAAGCATACTATCAGCTTTTGGTAATGTCAAGACTGTCATGATACTTGCATTATGGACATACTGAATACAGCAGACTGCGGTGCTCCTTCTAGATCTCAGTAGAGACCCTTCCCTACAAAGGATTTTGTTCCTTTGAAACACTGCACCTAAGACTTTCAGACATCTGATATGTGATATATAGAATCAGAAAAAAAATAGAAAAATAATAATACAGCCACAACTTTGACCAGTCACACAGAAGAGGCTGGGGGTGGGGGGGTTTAATCTGCTCTTGATACATTAGTGATAGAAATAAGAGGAACAGAAAAATAAGGTCACAGTCATGGTTAAATAACCAAACTGCACTTAAAACTCCCCAGGATGGCACAGATATAACACAGCAAAGGAGAAGAAAGATACTGTGCTCTCTTCAAACCACGGAATCCAAGATTTTCCCTCTACCAGCGGTGAAAACAGGGCTTTTTCTGAAGCCCACACTTTTCCTTTATTGTAAAGCTCTCTGGCCTATGCACAGAAATTGCCCTGTGAGGAGAAAGCTCATTCACAAACACACAGAAATGTTAATATACATACAGAGAAAATTTGGTTAAGCATCTAAAATTCAAAATGTGCCAACAGTTGAACCTTTGAGGGGCAGCCCTAATCCACAAGCAGAAATTTCCATCTTTGACTTCTGTGAGTGCCTGTGGTAAAAATGATAGGACACTAAAAATCTGGCACAAAGTTGCCGTCATTCTGTCTGCAAGGCGCACACAAGACATAAAACTATTACATGCTTAGACATGGGTCTCCTCCCCCAAGAGCCTCATTATGCACATTTTAAAAATCCAAAATTAAAACCATCTGAAATATGAAACATGTTACACACACACACACACACACACACACACACACACGCAACACATGCACCTTGGGAATTTGCTAAATGCCCAGATACTATGCAAATGGGCAGGAATTAAATAGTTGACATAAAATCAACTTATCTTACTCAGTTATAGGATTAGTGAAAAAAATTGGCAATATGGTCTTCATGACATCTGAGCCACTTGAGCACATTCCATGAATAAGTGGAACAGCTTATGTTTATTATGTCATACTCTTAACTAAGTATATAAATGATATACTATTAATGTGTATATATGAATCTAATATCCATGGTGAGCACACTACATTTTTTGGCAGCAGAATTTATTTATTCACTCAATAAATACCCTTTTCAATCCACTAATATTCAAACATAAAATTACTAGATATCATTCCGTATGTGAACACAGCTTAAATGAAGTGTTAAAGCCACTGCCATGCACCCAAAGAGCAACATTGATTTTTATGAGTTGCCTCTCACTACAGTTTGCCTTTGCTCATTTTATTTCTGCTTCTGGAAATATTTAAATAAAAGTCTTTTTCTTTCCTCTACAAATCTTTGCAGCATCTATTTTATATCAACTTTAACACAGCTTTAACTATGCTAAAAATACACATGCCCTAGATTGCTTTTTGAAAAAGAAAAATGTTTATGATGTCTATCAAAGAAGCACAGAATTCATCAGTCAAGTTTCACTTAAAATGTCAGATGAGTTGGATAAAAATCTGATTCTACAATTCATTTCTGAGCAATGTAAAATTATTGCTTTCCTTCTAAAGGAAAAATACATCCCCCCCAAAATGTTCTGGCTTTTGCAGAATGTAATGTTCAAGTCATGTATGGCTACTTGAAGTTTACACCACATTACAAGTGCTTTTCTGGCTTGATTGCCTCTTTTGTGAGAATGAAATTTTAGTTCCAGTTCTTCAATAAGATAAAGTATCAGATCTAAATAGAATCAACAGGGAGTCAGAGGAGATGAATATAAGCTGCTTTCTAACCAAGGAACAATTCTGAGTCAGTATGTGGAGCAAGCATCTCCAGATACAAACAGCCATGTAAACAAACATGTGACTAAATGTTAGGCTAACCAAATTGCTGAGCTATTTAAATCTAAAGAATTTGACTGGCAAAATGCATTTCCATTGTCTCAGGTCCCAAATAAGTAAATGTAAGGGCAGAACCATGGATATGTAACTGACATGCAAATATCTTGTCTTAGACCAAAGAACATGCTGTCCGTGGAGTTATAGATTTTGGAGCAGACATTACAAAACTACTACATTCTCATCAGAGAGAGAGAGAGAGAGAGAGAGAGAGAGCCAGCCAGCCAGCCAGAGAGAGACAGAGAGAGGATATGAATATATATGAATTACACAAGGTTACCCAGCTAGCTGGATGCAGATAAAATGAATGAAAGCACGGGCATCTGGAATCATGTTCATTCTCTTATCATCAGTTCTATTCTGGCACCAAGCAATGGAAAAAAAGACAGAAGTACTTAGAGTTTCCATAACTCTATGCTTTGTATATGAGCCCATCATCCTGGCTAGATGAGACCATCAATGGTGTTCCAGGGCACAGTCATATGTCACTTAATGATAAAGATACACTCCATGAAAAGTACTACTAGTTAGGTTCAAGGCTGTGCCTAAACATTAGTGTGTACTTACTCTAACTGAGATGGCTATGACTGTCCCTAGGTGCTCTAAGTTCAAAAGGTTCACTCTCATATAATGTAGTTCCCTGTGGGTAGAAAGATTACAAAGTGACTACAGCTTATGATCTATTTCTGTATGAATTGAAAGCAAGGAATCTCAAAAAATGAGGCTACTCATTGTGAGCAGAGAGGAATGTTTCCAAAAG
>JADRCH010000645.1:483219-533827 GCA_019843965.1 Rhynchomys soricoides | reverse complement strand
GCTTTTGTCGTCCACTCCCAGCATGCTAGACACACCTAACCAGCAGGGCACATCAGCCTAAACTGCAAATTCAGAAAGAAGTGTGGTAAAGTCACTTCTGATAACCTCAATGAAAACAACAAGTATTCATTTACATGACAAGTTTCATATAACCTCAAAGTCTCTCTCTGGCTCATCTCATATTTGATGACCTCTCTGTCCAGAGGCTGTACATCCTGACAGGTCTGATCTTTTAGAGCACTGTACAAACAAGAAAGATGGGCCAGAAAAGTGCCCTTGCCTACTAAGAGGCATTGAGTTTCAAAGGGTTGTTTGCACTGAGGACCACATGTGCACTGGAGGTGAGGGATTAAAACTGTGCACTGAAGTTCCAAGGGGGAAGCAAAATCGAGGATTTCCACCACAAAGCTTTGCTTCTCTTTCCCCCTCAAAACTACCATCTGGCTTTTAAGTTACATCAACTGCAAGTACCTTCACAGAACAAGGCATTATCCAAAGAATTAATGTGGAACAAAAATGCCATGTGGCTTAACCGAGCCTGATGAAGCCATATGGACTAGATCACAATCAACTCCATCTCCTTTGACTATTTTGTTGTGTTCCAAATGTGAGCAAAGATGCTGACCTTGAGTCCTGTGAAAGTATTTGTGACAAATACTGTTTGTCACAAAAGTCTTATGTTACAGAGGTAGAACTTGGAGTTTAGAATATACTTAATTCTTTATTGCTTTGTTGGTTTTGTTTTCATTTACTTTAAAAGAAAAAGAAGAGGAAGAAGAGAAGGAGAAAAGGATGAAGAGGAGCAACAACAATAACCAAACCGGGGAGGGGGATTCCCAAATCTCTTTAAGGCAGTGCCCTGGAATTTGAACCTGAACCTGCTGAGTTGAGCCTGGGCATCTTCCATGGCTGCCCTCTACAGCTTCCAAAGCACTTTCACAGGTGGCAGAACTCAGTGACACGGATTTCTAATGAAACATTTTGTTCTGACCTCAGCTACACTAAAAATCAAACTTCATAGGTCATATTTTTAAAACTGACCATAATAAACTAAGTGTCTATGTGCAGGTCCCAAAGCAACAATAAAACTGCTGGCCTATTTCCTGTAGGTTACTGTCATGACTGGAATACTCCTGAGGTGGACTGGAGAAAGACAGTAGAGCATCAAGAATTTCCAGGGGAGGGAGAAGGGTGACTGCAGACTTCTAGGGAGAAACTTAATATACGGAAGTGCCATCCACCCATCCACAAAGAGTAAACTAAACAGACAGCTTATCTCTTTTCTTAGGAAGGAGATTTCCAACTTTCAAATGTGCTTTCTTCCAAATGCATTACTTACAGCTGAAAAGTATAAGTCAGTGGACAATATTTCAAGAAGAAACACAGAGTAATAGAGTGCACTGCTTTCTACTGTTCTTTCTACATTAAAGAAAGTAGGGGCTAGAGAGAGATGGCTCGGGGGGGTAAGAACATTGGCTACTATTGCAAAGAACCAAGGTTTGGTTTCAAGCCTAACATTGGCTACTATTGCAAAGAACCAAGGTTTGGTTTCAAGCATCCAAATAGAGGCTCAGAACTACCTGTAACATGAGTCCCAAGAGATCCAGTGCCCTCTTCCGACCTTCATAGGCACCAGGCATAGATGTGACAAAACAATAATACATGTAAAAGAGTGTAGGTGTTAAGGAACCCACTGTTACTATGACATTTTCTATGATAAAACACCACAACCAAAGCAAACTGGGGAGGAAAGGGCTGGTTTCAGCTTACAGTTTATAGACTGTCATTAAGGGAAGTCAGGTAGGAACTCAAAGTAGAAAGCTAGAGGCAGGGTTCTGAACTGAAGCAGAGGCTATGGAAGAACTCTGCTTACTGGCTTGCATGGTGGGAAATATTTTTTAAAAAACCAGCACGTTCCTGCACTTGTGCTGACAACTCTCTGCTCCAGCGGTGGCGGGGCTGGCCATGCACTGGTAGGCAATGGCCAACCTGTTTTTATCTCGTGGAGACTCTGACTCAGAGCTCCACGACCTCTCCACCCAGCTCACTAGGTACCCACTGGCGGGTTACTACCACACCAATACCAAAGCTTCAAATCTCCCGCGGCCTCGGTGATGCAAATCCAAGCTATGCCGCTGTACCCTTCTCTCTGGAATCCACCCAAGTCGCAGCGAGAACACCACACAAACTTAGTTCACAAACAATGGTAGCTCAATCTCTGGGCACAAGAACTACAACCTAGTCTTGTTAGCCTTATTAAAATCCGATTCCCCCAGATCCACCGTGATACTGGGGAAGCTCTAGTAGCTACATCTTCCCCCAACGCTACCCCCAATTCAAAGCTCCTCCAACTCGCTGCTGCTTCTCTCTTCCTTCGGCCAACCTGGAAGTCCCGCCTACTCGCCCAGTGATTGGTCTGTTTATTCATTCAGGGAGGTTCACAAGAAGCCCCCAGAGTACGTGACTCATTCCTCATTCCAGACAGCCCCTCCCGGGAGAGCGGAATTAACATAAAATACAAGCAGCAGAGCCACCCCCAAGAGCTTGTTCCTCCTGGATTGTTCAGTTTGCTTTCTTACACATCCCAGGATCACCTGCCCAAGGGTAGAATATTTTCTAATAGGCCAGGCTTTTCCATACCCATCATTAAGAAAACTGCCCCCACAGACTTGCCTACAGAACAAATTTGATGAAAACATATCTTCAATTGAGGTTTCCCCCACTACCCACATTAGCCAGCTTGTGTCTAGTTGGGGAAAAACAAACAAACAAACAAACAAACAGCCGGTTAGCACATCCCTCATATTTGTGAGGGGCACTGAATAGATACTAATAAGAAAGCTATTTAAGCCGGGCAGTGGTGGCGCACGCCTTTAATCCCAGCACTTGGGAGGCAGAGGCAGGCGGATTTCTGAGTTCGAGGCCAGCCTGGTCTACAGAGTGAGTTCCAGGGCAGCCAGGGCTACACAGAGAAACCCTGTTTCGAAAAACCAAAAGAATGAACAAAAGAAAAAAAAGCTAGTTAAACAAATTCTCATGATTGAAAGACTTTGAAAGGAGACATGTTGCAGGAAATTAGAAGGTGGTAATATCAAGGAGACATGAGCAAGGAGGACAGGAAGAAGCTGAAGAGCCCTAGAATTCCCCACATGGAAGAGAAAGATACCTTCCAAATCTCCCACCATGTAGGGAGGCAGCTGGACCAGGCAGCTTCTATGTGCAGGGCTCATCATTGAGATACTCTGAGAAAACCAACTTGATGCCAATGTGATAATTTTTTCATTATAGACAGAAACTACACCTTGTCTCACTATTTCCTCCCAGGAGTTCTTAAACTATCACCCACTCTACTCCTTAGATTGTGCTTAAGCTTCCTGCCATAGGAAGCTTCCAATCTGAGGTGGGAGAACAGGATCGAAATGATTTCCTGTTCATTCTTCTGATACTAAGGGAAAGACCCACTGATGATTTAAAATGTTTCTAAACTCCCTCCCATTATCTAGCCTCTGGGCACTAAGGGGTATCCTCCAAGCTACCAGTTAAGTCTTTCCTGAACATCAAAGAGCCTGGAGAAGACAGTGCATTTTCTTGTTTTTAGAGCCTTCTCATTAACTCCACAGCTAAGCTCTGGACTTGGTACAGCAGGGCCAAACCAAGGTTTAATTTAAGCAGATGTGGGGCTTATAAAGTCCTCCATCACAGGTTGGAAGGAGCATGGAAAAGAACACCCTGCCCTAGAGGTTCCTAACCTCAGGGCTGGTACAGGCAAGCCTGTATCTGTGAAGAACATTAGGAGGCAAACCTCAATAAAAGCACCTTTACACCACACCTGAGGTGACTGAAGGACACAACTAACCGTTGTGGCTTCTAGGAGCCCCTCTCAAGAACACTGTCAAGAGGTGCCAGGTCAGCTCTACACAGCTGTCATCTAGGAGTCCTTGCACTTTGTCCAGGACTTTTCTATACAGACATTCCTCTGGGTAAAAGTGTGAAACACACACACACACATACCACAATACACATCATCCTAAGCTTTCAAAGAAAAGGCTTTTATTTTCCCCCGAAGGTCACCATTATGTTATGTGAAATTTATAGTTAATAGTAAATTTACTAACAGAGACCAAAATGCTGTAATTTCCAATTACCACAGATGATCATGAGCATAAACAATGGCAAGCTATCTCATTAATCGACTTAGATTGCCAATTTTCTAGGAAACCCCACACATTAAATTCATTTTCACTTCCCTAGGACTGTATTGCAGTTGGAAAAAGAAAAGAAAAAGAAAATACAGCAAATAAAAAAAGCACCCACCAACCTGTCAGTCAGGAGATGACAAGGCAAGTCATTCTCCTTCCCCCATGCCTGGCATCATTTTGAAGGCTCTGTCAGTGTCTATGCTCATTGCTTTCCTATCCTGTTCTCTGGTTGACCAGTTGGCTTTAGTGTAGGATTAGGCTTTCTTAGCTGGCACCAATATTCCAGAACAAAAGTATAAGACTTTTCTAACCACATCCTCTTATCAAATCCTTGTTAATGACAACAACATAATTAAAAGTACAAAGAATCCAGCTGCCCATGCAAGTTCTATTAAGCTGGCATAGCATGATGCAGAAGGGAATTGAAAAGGGTCTGGGATACACAGAGATATAAGATTAGTACAAAACATGAAATAATTTTTCCAGAGGTTCATATTTCACACATTATTGTGAATAACAGCAACACAAAGATGCTCTGGGACCCACCCAAGCTCCTCATAGTAGAAATATTTTTTTAACTTAAAAGCATCATTTTTTTCTGTGTCAATTCAAGGCCAGTTGAGACTGTTTTATGCTGTGAAGATAGGGCATAGTTCAAGCGCTGGTAGGGCCTTCAGACAGCAGCACTGCCAGACTGTAACATCCTGCAGGATAACAGTTAATAGCTAGCCCACACAAAGCCATAGCACTTCCTGTGATTATGAATGCCAGTAAAATGATTTCCACAGTGGTGAGTCCTTCTCTCTCCTAGGCAGCCATTCTAGTCTGTCATAAATAGACATGAAAGAGTTTATACAAAGGCTCTGTACACTCTTCTTTGTTTCAGATCCCACCTGTGCGATTTAGTAAATGCATAATTTTCCACTCATGGTCATTCAGTGTCGCCAACATCCAGCACTGGTAATATCTACTGTAGACTGAGCATTACCGACATAACCCTTTTAATGAACTCACAAGTCTCAGGCAGTCTCTCAGTTGCATCTTGACCTTTTGAGAGACAGCAAAATTTCAAACACCAAAATAAAACTACACAGATACTAAGGAGTGAAATGCAGAATGCTTAGGACTTGGAGATGTAGGAGTCCCGGAAGATATTTGGACACAGAGCTGCTGACAAACTCTGACAAGCTATGGTGGTGTACACTGACCCCTGCTAATGCACACTGACCCTTGATTCAGTCCCTCATCAATGTATCTGGCTCCTGAGGGAAGCACTGGCAGAATAAAGTCAGACCTGTGCATCTAACACAGTGTGCAGGGGATGTAGGGCAGGGGACATCACAGCATATCCGCAGGCTAAAGAGTAAAGGTGTCGTATATTCCTGACCTGCAGTTGGGTTTAGACTGAACTGAGGGTCAAGGTCCTCCATATATAGAATTCTTCAGGGGCTTTAAGGTAATTTCCCCATATTTTAATAGCTATTTTGGCAGGGAGAATTAAATATGCAATCTAATAACAAAGATTGCTGAGCTCATTTACACTAATACTGCCTTATTATCTTTGTCAGGTGTGGATACTGTGTGCAGTCCTAATTGTGAGGCTTTAATACAGTATATAGGAAGCCAAGATGATGAGCCTTTATAAATCCTCCGCAGACAGAGCCTACCCAATTTATGCTCTAATCATTTACCAGTTTCCCATGCCCTTCAGTTCTGAACAGGTTGCTGAAGAAAGAAACCAAGTCATTCAATCTTACCTGTAACAATTATAGAAATAACTGCATTTCAGGTTCCTCTTTGAGGCTTACAATGTCTCAAACTTTTTAAGGTTGAGTGGTTTAATGCTGATTTCACAACACTGCTAATAAAGATGTTTCTTCAAAATGATTAATAGAAACTCTCAAGCACAAAATTAACATACCATTCAAAAGGATCTACCTTGCCTTGAGCCCACTGTCTTTACGATGGCTTTAAGTGGGAAACTGTCTCCATGGAGATTTGACTTGAAATAAGGGGGATATATTTGCCCATTCCATTCCATTTTTGAAACTCATATTTAAGGAATGGATAGCCCTCATTTCAGTATACTAAAATTCTTAGAGCTACTCACTCAACAAACATTCATGAAGCACCTACTGACTTGAGTATCAAGCACACCACGAGCTATGTAGCTAGAGCGCACATTCTTATAGCCAAGGCAGGGAGAAAGGGGTAAAGGACCTTGAAAGAAGATAGTGGTTAATGCATCAACAGACAGACCATTAGCTAACCCCACCCCGTGTCTCTGTCTTTGTCTCTCTCTGCCTGGGTCTCTCTCTCTCTGTCTCTCTATCTCTCTGTCTCCTTCTGTTTCTCTCTGTGTGGTGTAGTGTGGTGTGGCGTGGTGTGTGTGTGTGTGTGTGTGTGTGCGTGTGTGTGTGTGTGTTGTGTGTGTTAATACTTGTTGGAATAATTAACAATAATTGGTGGCTGGTGTTGGGGAGAGGAGGCACGAAATGACCAGAGTTACTTGGAATTATGAAGGAGACAAATAGCCTGAAATCAGAATGGGCTAGAATAGAAAAGTGGAGGCCATGACCTGGCCCAATACAGAAACACAGCCCACTGACGCTCTAGATCAGAGGCTTAGCCTCCTATGCTACAGAGAGTGGCTGGGACATCTAAGGACATAAGAGAACTCTGCCAAACAGACGGTAGATAGATGTAAAAGGGAAGGGGAAGAAGACAAAATGAACAGAAGAGGCAAATGTTTACATGGATACATGTATCAGCAATCCCCACCGTGCCCATTAGCACGCAGAAATAAAAATAGATGGAGAAAAATTCTTAAAAGATTGGAGAGGGACAACATAGAGTCATCCTTTGTAGACAAGCAGCCATTTCTCCTTACTATTTTTCTAAAGGATATGAGTATCTGAAACTGAAGTCCAGAAACCATAAATGTCTCTGCCTAGAAGAGGGAAGGGGATTGACAGGCACAGGGGGCATAATGACATGTTTCCAAACCCTTAAATAGCTCTTGCCCCAGGGCATGCTGTGGAGAGGCTAGCTTTGCTGAGAACAGGTAGCAGACACAGCTTCCTCCTCAGGAGGCAGCCATCAAACCTTCCTGCAGGTAGGCTTTTCTGCCTCCAGCACAGCTCCGCAAGCAGCTAACTTTGGTTCTAGGGGAATCCCAAATTCATACAACATAATCTGACCGCAGCTAATCTTCATTAAGCAATCAGCCTGTTAACCTTATTGCCTGAATTGCATTTCCTTTTTCTTTTTTCACGATTTTCTATTTTTCTGTGTGTCGTGTGTCCGTGTGTGTGTGTGTGTGCGCGCGCGCGCGCACGCAGGTGCAAGTGTATACATGTGCATTACATGTGTGCAAGTGCTAACGGGGTCAGAAGACTTCATGAGAACCTCTGGGATGGAGTTACAGATAGTTTGGAGCCTTACAACGTGGGTGTTCCTAACCAAACTCAGGTCACCTGCGCGAACTCTCAACTACTGAGTGAGCTCTCCAGCTCCACGGCCCTTCTCTTGTTTTCTCCATCTCTATTAAATTTTAAGGCATCTTTCTACCTTTGGGGGAACTGCCTTCGCGCTTTCACTTTCAGTAAAGAAGACAGGTCTCTCGAAGTCGCTCCTCACACTCTAGCTCGAGCTAGTAAGCTAATGTCATGAAACAGTCTGAACTAGGTTTGCAGAAACTCCACTAATTTCCACAATATAAGAGAAAACTTCTCTAGAAGAGAAGTGCCAAAGAATCAGTCTGATTTGACTCCTCCACACCATGATACCTTCGCTACCTTCTCTACCACATCTCCTAGGAAACTCTAACTAGACTGTGCAAAATCCCGCCTGCAACTATTTATGTATTAATGCCCATTTGCCAAAACTAAATTATCTCAAATTTACAATTTGTATGAGACAAATTCGGTTGGAAATACGAATTTCACTGATTATCTTTGTTCTGCAATTTGTCTTCATAACTTGAAGCATAACGTGGTAGTTTTAAACACTTTAAAATTTACTTCTGGTTGTAGTCAACAAAAAGAAAAAGCCTATGGTGTTTGCCCTGTGACAAAACTAAGTTCTTACGATAAAAACAACAATTCTGGAGTTGGTAACACTCACTACAAAAATTTCCACAATGAACTACTACAGAAGTGTTCAACTTTTAATGCATAGCCAATAATTCTATTCTTATTTAACTTTGCCTTAATTCTACAAGAAAATACGATAAATTGTTGATCACTGTGATTAAACCCGATGTAAGTTGGAAGGAAACATGCATCTCTCCTACTAGAAACCAAACAGGGACTTTAGGGACAGTTAAGTTTGTTTCCCCATGCTTTCTACAAGCATATACCATTCACCAATAGTCACTAAATAACAGCTCTGAGAAAGACTAGACAGTTCAATAGGCCCTCTACAGTAGAGGGTTCTAGATCTACAGGTGCAGTCAACAATAGATATAAAAAAAAAAAATCCCTCCCCCTCCCACACTAAATGCTGCATGTATATCAAACACAAATAAATTGTTTTCTTAACATTATTTCCTAAAATATGCATTACAACTATCTTCATCAGGTACTTGTCATCTAGTGACTATTTGAAGGGTACCTGGATAATATACGTAGATTTTTGCTAATGTTATACTGTGTTGTAGAAAGGATGTGAGCACTATACACCTACTAAGGTCTTAGAACCTACAACAAGAGTGGTGTTTCAATACCATACTGAAATTGCCAATCCTTGTGCACTTGTAATAATAGGAAAGTTAAAGCAAGCAGCACAACATGTATGTGAATTTTCTTAAGTAATGATGCACATCAACACAATAGGTGCGAGCTCTGTGATGCTACAATGGACAGCCAGGTCTTGGGCTCACAGTGTGAGTCACTTACTCACTTTATAAGTTTCAATATCATACACTCACCTGCCATATTCAGTATCTGTCCTGCTAAGTGCACTGTAGATTCAGTCCAGGTGACTAAGTCTACACAGAGACATTTAGGGTAAAATAAGTTATTCATGCCAATACAACAGGCACAGCACACACCTGATCAAGCTTAGCCAGTTCTGCAAGGTTAAGCACCCCCTAGATACAACACAGATAGTGTGGTGCAGGATTCCTTTAACTGCTCCATAAGAAAAATAATATGTAATATGTACTAAATCTCCCACCAGACTGTGTATTTTTAGGGTAAGATTATAATATAATATGATATGCTTTAACTTTGTGATTCAAAGAGTAGAACGAAGTATATAAGAGAACACTGGAGCTCACCTTCTGGAAAGTCATATGATGTAAAGGATACATACGGACGTCTATTTTCTACCTGGCTAAGTCAGTTTTTGAAACTCCCTCACCGCAAATACTTTATTTAGTCCCTCATGTCAAATCACAGCACACTCACAAGCAGTACACACATCCTCTCACTTCAGTCTTCTCTAGCTTATACATGAGGTGTGCTGAGTTGTTTATGAATGGCGCCAAGAAAAAGTCCACATATGTTCAGAATAAATACAATTTTGTGAAATTATTTCCAAACAGACTGCTGTTGGTCAAATTGTGTAGGATTCACAGACGCAGAGGACCAACCTTACTAAACTGGGCAAATTATTTAATGAATTCAAGTCTTTACTAATTTTCTACTTGCAGAACAGAATAGCTCTTAGTTATATTATGAGTCAAGTTGGAGGTTCTCTTTCAAAAATGGAAATGATATAATCACATACATATTACAGATAATCAATTTAAAATCTTTCATACTTAACCACTTTCATTTACTCATGCATTTGTATACTTAAAAAGTTCCTTTGAGAATTAGGAAGTGTAGTGTTTAAAAAACCAAAGCTCTTAGGGTTATTGTTTAAATTCTTTAATCTGCTAATATCTACAGTGAACTAAAAGACACTGTGATTCAGAACAACTTCAAACAATGTTTTGTTCCTAAGAGAGAGGCTGAATCACTTTGACCAAGTTCATGTTGGTCTGAAATAAGTGGCTCAGCCTGTAAACTGGAAAAATAGCTGATACAGAACAGTGGTCCAGTCCTCAGTCTATAAGGTCACTCCACTGGATGCCCTGCTCAGGGCCTCTCCAGAATCAGTCTCCTCAGTCCAAAAACTGTATGCAAACGACCAAAAGCACAGTGAAGATGCTGCTTGCTATTAACAATACTCACAGGCATGCACCCCATAAATAGACCAAACACATAAATTAGCACATACATTTCCACACATGTCCTATTGATAAGAAACTCTAAACCCTACCCATTTGGGTAACTTTCTGAACAGCATATGTAATTTAGAGCATATCATTCTGTCAGAGATAATTTATATAAGAAAAGGAATGTTCTCTCAGCCAGAAGGGACATATTTAAATACTGATTTTTGTTACTTAGCTAAGATTGCTTAGGATTTCAAGTGTTTATCATCATGCCCAGCTTCACATGGTGATATTAACGGGATTTTTTTTAAAAAAAATTTAAATATAGTTTACATAGTTAGCTCCCTCTTCAATAGCAAAAATGAGTTCACTCATTTAATCATATACTATAGATGCACCTTACATTAGAGTGAATCACCCTGAACAAATTCCACGCTCTCTAAGTTTCCATCCATAGTCATATACAACAATTCACAAAAATCGTTACCACCATGCTTTCCAGGAAGCTGCTTTTCAGATTTATTTCTGAATAATAAACTAATTGGATTATATATGAGGTTTACCTTACCAGAATTTAATTTAAACCAAGTCATTTTAGAAACAACAAAAACCTCTACTTGAAAAATCTGTGTAATTCAAACAGGCAAAACCAATTGTTTGAAATTTAATAAAGCATTCCCCTCTCACGTTCAAACTAGAAGCAACACTAAGCAGAACTCAATGTGTGAAGTATCAAGTTATATAAACAGTCTGATAATCAACATTCCAGGGTCTGCCACAGTGAACTCACTGATGCTTTAGCCAAAATACTTCTAAATGTCCCAAAAGACTATTTCTGAACACCCTCTCTTCACTACCTGGCAACGTAAAGCAAATGCATAATTTTCTCAAATTTCAACACAATCTCTGCCTGAGAATTTCACTCAGTGTGCCTTCCTAATAGAAGGTAAAGTTTCATTCTAATACTGCTTGTCTGAATTCTCAAGGTGCCATAGCCCATTTTCACAGTTTAAGCTCAAAAAATGTCTTTCTGCTTGCACGGTCTCTGAGGGCTCCTGCATTCTTCTTTAGCCTGTGCAGCTCCCTTTCCCAGCAGCTCAAGCCTAATGGACGAGGTAATAAGTCACAGTTGCAGCAATCTCTGGCTGGACTCAATTTTGACAGTGGTCATTCATGTTCTTCTGTAAAGAGGAGCTCAACCTAGAAGCATAAGTTTTGGGTAAATCTGCCAGCTGAGGCCCAGTCATCTCACTGTTAAAATAGGGTAATGATACTTCCTCAGCTTGTGGCTAAAGAGTACTCATTCTATGCAAAGCAAATGGTAGGGTGTGGTAAATAGTACCTGCAAATCGGTTGTTATTATTAGTCTTTGGATTGCTACCTTCTGTGTGGCTGCCAGGAAAAAAAAAAAAATTGATTTAAAGTACACCAGAGCATTAAATTATTGATCTTAAGAATCCAGCACCAGAAGTTAATTTGGAGTAGATTTGGTCTCTGTTGTCTTCCTTTTACAGCTCTGGAAACTGAACTCCTGGTGCAGAGAGACTTCCTTCAGGATAAGTCACTGCAAGGCCACTGGCTGTCAGCTTTCTTCATCATTTTCTTCTTCAAGAATGATAACTGCACAATTGTAAACTCAATCTTCACATGATTCCATCTCTCCAGCCCAAATTGTACCTTGAATTTGGAATTCTTTACTCAAGAGGAACACAAGCTGCTGCTTGTGTGGCAGCAGGAGGCAGATCAGGCTTACACAAGTTGTATAGAGACAACATGCTTGTGGGTGGGAGCAAGTTTCCGGGTGTCATTTCCTATCACAGAGCCATTTTTCCCCAATGCCCCCATATCAGGACACCTGGGGGCTGACACTGCTGAGACCTAGCTATTACCATGTGGCCAGGTTAGGATGAACAGCAGTGCTGGACCAGACCACCAGCCCCTGCAAAGCCTGAAGACGGCCTAGTCCCTATTTTAATGCATTCTGCATGCAGACTGGGTATGTATTTTAGATTGCAGCTGTTCACTATCCACTAAAAGTGGTGCCAAGAATTTGGAATCATAATATACTTCAGATTCGATAAGAGACTTAATAAATCCATCTCTGCCCAGTGTTGTAGTCTTTATGCTGAAGATACGCCAATCTTAACAAACACATGTGTCAAAAGTGGTACAGTGGCGGGCTTTCAAGGGAGGGGGTGCTTTATTAAACTAAAGGCATGTTAATCTATTAATAGTAGCTGGTCATTATCCATAACCCAGTTAGTCTTTGGGACTGCCATCAATAGTTGGGGCTAAAAACACTGAAAATTTGCGTTAATGTGCACTTGTTCTCACCAGATTCCAAAATAAGTGCCTGACCTCATGAAATTGTTTCTTTTATAGTTATATATGATTCTCATCTTTGGTGAAGAATGAGTTTCCAGTTTTAAGGCTTAAAAAAAAAAAGATTAAAACTTAACATGTAGTGACCAAAACTCTGGTTTTGCTTAGACATTAGAGCAAGTTGAATTAAGCATTAATTTAAGCAATTAACTTTTAAGGTCAGACTCCAGAATTTTCCAAAGAAGGAAAAGCACAAGGTAGTGGGGATAGTATAATACAGTATACTACAAGAGAAATCTATATCCTATTATCATACGTGAGATAATTTTATTCAGATTGTCAGAAACATGGCAACAGACCAGCAGATTAATTAAAGATTTCCCATGGGATACATGTCTCCAAGCTTCTCTGAGGTTTATTTATCTAAGCAGGAGCTGTACCAGCCCAAGAATAAGTATGCCAACACTTATGAAAAAATGATTGGATACATTCTACACTTTAAGATAAGAGTTCAGTTAGAATATTAGCAAGAGATATGCTCATATAGAGAACAAAACTCAGAAGAAGATGAAGAAAAAATAAAAAGCCCTAGAAACAAGACATATGGACAAGATTTTTCTGCAGCCAACACTCAACCTGATCAATCTTGATCAGATCTGGCTTGACTACACTCAGAAACTCAAATCTGTTCCTTCTAGGTTTTCATCATCAGGACTAAGCACAAATTACTGACCCTTTCTCACACTACATACATCGTTCACACATTTCCAGATATTAACATCGCTTAGCCTGACTCTTCCAGAGGTGTGTTGTCATCCTTACCTTTACTTTCTAAATTGTACAAACCACCAGCTCCATAAAGTGTGGAGCTCATAGCTCTATCAGGAGGAGTCTTACATCAAAATCCCCCAAAGGAGTCAGCTCACAACTCAGGAAGCATCATCTTCACCAAGCAAAAAAGGATGGAGCATGCTCAAATTTTCTATCAGTCATGAATGAGAAGCAGATAAGGAACCTTTCTTTGCATGTCTGAGCATCCTCCTGACTTGTGAAATTAAGAACTTATTAGTCAGTAGATGTTGTCTTTACTTCAGTTACCATACTCAACCATCATTGCTGACAGTCATTTTAACACATTAGAACAAAATGGGGAAAAAATGGTTGTAAGTTTCAGAAAAAAATAGTGATGGAAAAAGGGGCTGGGGGCCACACATTGCTTTTCCTTCAAAAAGAAGAGTCACCCCAAATTTGCCACCCAAACACTCATGAAAAATAAAGATTGAAAAGGTAATTCCTGTTAGGTCTTGTTTTGTTTTAATATACAGAAAGTGTAGTGTTTAAGTCAGCCAAGTCTTCTCCTGACCCAAAAAGGCAGTCCACAGAAGGACTACAGCATGCTCCTACATACCAGACTCTTCAGTCGTCCAAGAGACAGCGATTTCCACCAAATATGACCTATTTCCCTTAAAATTTTCTGCAGGACCTCCCACTGTCTCCCAAAGTTTACCAAAATCTAGGTACACATAACTCCCCATCCCACAAAGCTTTTGGAATCCAACTCTAAAGTTATGCCCCGAGAAACACATAAGGAGAAGCTGGAAGGCAATCACAAAAGTCTCATTTAAATTCCTGGAAAGCACAGCTTCTCCAAACACATTATTCATCTCTCTTTGGAAGGCCCAATTTGCACTGAACCATGAGTTTAACTCCACTGGACTCACAGCATCATTACCATCAAGTCCAAAAAAGATGCCATATTCCGAATTAAAAAGAATTCATCACATCACACTCTAAATGGTGGGAAGTAAAACAACCCAAACGCAGAGTTTTCGCCAGCCAAGTGCATAAGAATTAACACTGATTTTAGGAGGCTCCCCAAAATCCCTCCGCACCTGAGCATTATAGCCACAAAAGAAGAAAGAAAGAAAGAAAGAAAGAAAGAAAGAATGGATGAATCAGTAAGATGCTCTCTAAGCTGTAAGCGCGCTTATTTGCAAGAAGATGGGTCTGGGAATTTGATTTTTAAAAAAAACCAACTCCATTTCCTTTCACAAGCAGATCACATCAAATCAAACCAATGCACAGTCTCTCATCCCCAGAGTTAACTATGTCCACCTGTCCAAGTGCAAGCCCTCCCTTCGCTCACCTTCTTTGGACTGTCTTGTTTCTCCCCACACACCGCTGGCTTCTGTTAGCTGAGCTCATCTAACTCTGTAGCTCAGTGCAAATAGCCAAGGAGATTCCAGCAGGATACCACCGGTGGCAGACCTGGCAGACCCGCGTGCTTCTACTCATTCAGCTTGTCTCTACACCTGTGCTTTACAAGTCGGATTCCTGAGGTCACATTTTATTCCTCCAGCAGCCAAGCGGGCGGGAGGGCGAGCAGGATGGCGAGTGGGCGGGAGGGCGAGCGGGCGGGCGAGCGCGCACACCACGAGCTCCTACTCTCACTCGGATGCCCTGGGAAGCTCGGCCTCGCTAGGGGCTCAGGCGACCCCGTTCTGGCGTGGGCTCCTCTCGGAGAAGGCATGACCACGTCTCCGCCTCTCGGCAGTGCGTGGCTGCGCTCAGCTCCGCGCCGCCTGCCTCATTGTTCCAATCCGCGTGGCAGTGGCACTACTGCCTGTGGCTCCCAGGGCAAGCAATCGGAGACTGCCGGCTCGGAACCCCGCACACGCGCGCACACACACACACATACACATCCCGCCCTCCCCGTTCCCATCTTCTGCCCGAGCTTACCTGGCGGCTAGGCGCTAGGGAGTTGATCGGCCTCCCGCGGGCGCCCCGGCCCGTAGCTTGCCCCGCGGCCAGAGCAGGCGACGCAGTGCCTGCCTCTCGTACAGCGATTGCAGACTCCGCTGCGTGGGGCTGCGCGGCTGCCTAAAAAGACGTACTAATCCCAGCCGCCGCCTTCACCAGCTGAGCCGCTCCGAAGGCTCCCCGAACGGCCTCTGCTCCCAAGTATCTGGCACACAGGCACACAAGGGTCCTTGTGGTGGCCTCTGGAATGCCACCGGCCGCTGGTGGTGGGCAAGGCGGTCTGGGAAGCTGGCCCGGAGGAAGTGAGTCTTTGTGTGCTGGCCTCGAACACATAGCTTTCTGCAGAGCAAAAGCCGGGCTACCTGCGCGCCAGGCAGTTGGGTGGAGCGTGAGGAGCGCAGCATCCTCTGGGCAGCTGGCTCCCTTTGTTCAGACTCTGGCCGACTCAAGCAGCCTGCATTCTCACTCTGGCTGCCGCTACTGAGAAGCGCCCAACTGTGCAGAGACGCACTTGGGAACGTGCTGCCTTTGGAGCTCCCGGCTTGCCAGCCTCCATAGATCCATCCAACCCTGGGAAAGGTGGCCAGATTCTCGCCTCTGAGACTCCCGGGACTGCCTGCGGGGCGTAGGGGTGATCAAGAGCGGTGCTGCTGGAGTCGGAGCCGCAGATCGAGTGTGTGTGTGTTCAAGTGCTAATGCCCACTGCAACCCTCCTATTTTCCAAAGGCATCTGCAGCTGTCCCTCCCTGGTTGTGTGTAAGCATGCTTCTCTGAACTTTGCCCCCTTGGATGTGGATGCTACCTACAAGTTTTCTCGAGGAGTTAGAAAAGGACAAGAGCAAGGGGTAATGGTAGAGCTAGATTCGGTTGCTGATTGTACCCCAGTTTATTGAAGGGGGAACTATAAGGTAAATCCATTAATACAATCCCACCCTGTTCTGGGTCCTTGCAGGGATGAGCATTTTGAAGACAAGTTCTTCACTGAATGTATTGAATTTAAAGTTCATCTATCTAATGGAGGTGTTTTGGGTTTAGATATTTTAACTAGTTGTCAAATTTACTCAGAATTCATGGAGTGCCTACTATGTGTTTGGGTCTAGGCACCGTGATAGATGAGCAAAACTCAATCTAGAAGTGTACAGACACTTAACAATCAGGAATTAAACTGAAACCCACAGAGTAAAATTTGTTGTGTGTGACCAAGTATACCTGGGAGATGCTTTCTCGGGTTTCCCCAGTTCTATTAACTGTTTCGGACACTTGGAATTTCTAAGAAATGCCTGAAGGGGTGATCTGTCACTCATTAATCTTATGTATGTGAAATACATATGGTATGGCTAATTCTGTGCCCTGCCCCTCCCTACAATGCACCACAATGGACTCTGCCAGTCACTGAAGTGATGTAAACTGTAGCTCTAGGCTTTGTCTTCTGTCTAATGGATACATTTGCAAGTACCAGCAAGGTATGCTGCACAATGTGCTAAAAGTGCATTATACAGTCTCTAGTCCTTAAATGTAACAACAAATCAAGTCATGTGATAAAAAGCATAGTAACATCGTTACAATATTTCACTGCAAAGTAAAAATCTTCAATTTATAACTTTTCTTACAGACTGAATGTTTTTTAGCCCCCCCATCTTGCTGTTTTTACAAAAATACTTCAAAGTTGAGGCCTTCATGACTACCTTTAAAAACAAACAAACAAACAAACAAACAAAAAACCACTAAGTGTTCCAAGACAACAATGGACTTCGTGCCTGTAGAAAACGTACCCAGCTTAAAACAAATATGCAAATTGCTGTCATAGAAATTTAAGTGAACTTGGTTTACTATTTATGGTCTAGGTAGAAAATAAATGGGCTGACCTGGTTGCTTCCCAAGTGAATCCTAAAGGCAGTGTAGATGCCGAAAGCTGTATGTCACGCTGGTTTCTGTCAGAGTGTAAAGGGAAATGAAGTATTTTCTCATGCTTTAGTTGGGCTGCTCAGAGGAACCAGGAACAAGAGTAGACAGGGTTTTTAACATTGGTCTACTGAAGAGTTCCACGGACTCTATAACAGTCCTTTCAATTTCAAGTGAATGTTTTTTAAAAGCCCGGGAGCATTTTAAAATCCATTTTTCTGTATGTGCCCATATTAACTTGCCCTTCTATTCTGTGTTAAACTCAGGTTTTCTCCAACATGCTTGTCATAACCCATACCCATACTGCTGATAGGTTCTCAAAGCATCACTCAGTACCAGCTTGATTTGTACACATTCTGTGACTTATGCATGTGGTGTCTTTGTCAATAGGGTCTTAACAACAAGTTCTGGAGTATGTTTAAATTGCAAGAAGACTTCGCAATGTTTTTTAATGAGGTCCATAGTGTTAATTACCCCTCCCCATGCTCCTTCCTCTAAACTACCCCCTATGCCCACCCCATCTAACTTTTCCTGATCCTTTATTCTGATTTATATTGACATGTTCTTTCTTCTTTCTGTTGACTACCCTCCTCCAGGTCTCAATACCCTTTACTAATTTTCTAACTTCTGTGGATACTTCAAATGAAGCACACATAGCTAAAGAATTAAAGCTGACGTCCACAAATGAGAAAAGCCATGCAACATTTGTCTTTGGAGACTGGGTTACCTCACTCTAGATGATTTTGTGAGCCTCATCCATTTTCCTGTGATTTCATGACTTTGTTTTTTTAACAGCTGCGGAATATTCTATTGTATAAATGCACCATGGTTTAATTATCCACTCATCAATTGATGAATATCTAGGCTGTTTGTATTTCCCGGCTGTTGTGAATAGAGCAGCAATGAACTACCTTCTGAGTAAGACAGTCAGTCTTTAGGATATATGCCCAAGAGTGATGTAACAAGGTCATGTCGCAGATTGGCCCCATGTCTTCATGAAGGCCCACACTGAGCTCACTGATATCACGCTGATAGTGGCTGTACCAGGTTGCACTCCCACCAGTACTGATTAATGTTTCCTTTTGTCCGTATCCACACCAGCATCTGTTATCTTTTTTATCTTAGCTATTTCAAATGAAATAAGATGAAATTTAAAAGCATTTCTAATTTGCAGTTCTCTGATATATAGGCATGTTGAACAATTAAAAAACTATTTTTTCAGCCATCTGCTTTTCATCTTTTGACAACTTTCCGTTTAGTTCCTTGTCTAATTTTTAATTGGGTTGTTTCTTTTGTTGGTATTTAGTCTTTTTAGTTCTTTGTGTATTCGAGACAGTGCTTGTAAATTGCATAGTTGGAAACCATTCTTTAGGGTCTTCTCTGGAGAAATAGTTTTCTTTGCCGAACAGAACATTTTAATTTCATTAGGTCCCGTTCTTCAGTTGTTATACTAATGCTTGCACTATTGGGTCCTGTTCAGATAGTCCTTTCTTGTGCCAATAAGTTCAAGTAGTTTTTCTACTTTCTCCTCTGTCAGAGGTATCTGCTCTGATATTGCGGTCATTGATCTCTGTGCTGATGAAATCTGTGAGGGTAAAGAATAAGGATCTTGTTTCTTTCTTCTACCTGTGGTCATCTTGTCTGATGGGTACCATTTGTTGAAAATGCTTCCTTTTTTCCAGTGCGAATTGTCAGACTCTTTCTTTAAAACCAGGTGGTTGTGTGAGTCGAGGCTTATAGGTGGGTCCTTATTTCTATCCATTGATCAATGTATCAGGTTTCTGCCACTACAATGCTGCTTTCATTATTGTAGCTCTATAGAATAATTTTGAATCTAGGATGGTGATACCTTCAGCAGCTTGTTTAGGATTGTTTGCCTACTCAGGGTCTTTTGTATTTCATTTGAAGTTTAAGATGATATCTTCAATTTCTGTGAAGAATTACATTGAGGTTTTGATAGGAATTACATTGATTCATTAGATTGATTTTGGTAAAAGAGCCATGTTTACAGTATTAAGTCTAACAATCCATGAGAGCCATGCTTACAGTATTAAATCTAACCATCCATGAGCATGGGAAGTCTTTCCATCTTAAGTACCATTTTAAACTTCTTTCCTCAGTGTGTAATCTTCCACAAAAAGGAAGGAAGGAAGGAAAAAAGGAAGGAGAGAGGGAAGGAGGGAGAAGAAGAAGGAAGGAAGGAAAGGAAAAAGGGGAGAGAAGAAGAAAGAAAAAACAAGAGAAAAGGTAAAACAACTTAGAGTGAAATCATACCTAGTACCGGAAATAAAGCTATCTTCCAGGGCAAGTGATATTCTGAATCTTGGAGGTAAATCTTCAACTACTACTTGACTAAACCAGCACAACCTGTAACTATGTTCTTAATATTTATCCCTATATCAACAGATAACTAAAGTTCTTAACCCCTCATTAAAGAAAAAGACCATTGCAGAAAACTGGAACCCAACAAAATATAGAGACCATATGGCACAAAGCCCCACCCACCACGTACATCTACAACACAACTCCTATACCTAAGACTCAGGGGTCATTGCAGAAGAGGAGGGCAGACGAAGTGAGAACCAGAGACACAAGAACTTTGCTGTGAGATTGTCTCTCCCAGAAATATTAGAGAAGTTGTACCCATGAAGTCTCACCAGCATGGCTACCTAAACAAGGGTTAAACAAGAACAACAAAATCTTTTAAAGCCTCAATCCTAGATGAAAGAAATACATGTAACTAAGTAACGCTGAGATCCGGAGAAACAGTCTTCCCCAGGGAAATTGATTATCCAATAACCAGTAATGTGTCCTGAAATTGATATACACAAGTAACATTATATTATCTGTGTAGGTTGTATTTATATATTTAAGGTTATATACACATGTATTATGTGTGAAAGTGAGAGTGAGTGTGTGTGTCTTGTGTCTGTGTCAGAGAGAGAGAGAGAGTGAGAGCAAAAAGATAAAGGCCATGAATCTGAGAAAGAAAAGGAGTGGCTACATGGGGAAGGTTGAGAGGAAAAGGGAATGATGTAAAATATTTTGATTTCAAAAAATAAAAACCTTAGAAATATTATTAAGCAAATAGAGAGCCCATTATAAATGAAGAGACTGGGAGGTTGCATGTTGGTGGATGTGGGAACCAATCTCCTCAGCTAACTGAGGCCCCTTGCCCACCTTCCTTTCTGTATTTCAGGTAGGAACTAAAAGAAATTTTTGCATCAGACACAAGAGAGTTGCCATCTACAACATCAGTTGTGGGAGATATGACACAGAAATGCAATTTCAGGCCTTTAGGATTGCCAGTATCTAGTCAGCTCTTGCCTTCAGAAGGGAGCTACCAACAGAACTGTAGGGTCACAACTCAGCTTCAACAAGAGGCATCACCAAACAAGCATGAAAAAACATAGCAGAAAGAAAGAGACCAGACTCTTCTTCTGTACCTCCAAGGACAGCAAATGTGGCTGAAAACTGGATTATGGTATTTGCCTCTGACCTTTGATCCCTGAGAATGATATTCTGAGCGTCAACAACCCACTTAGTAGTCTGGATGAATGTAATCTTAAAGATTTTTGCAGAAGTAGCTGAGCTCACTCACAAGCTCACCGTCATTCACAAAGGGTCTACATTTCATACTCCATATAAACATTACCATCAATTATCTCACTGGATATTGTAAACTCTGAAAGATGGAGTGAAGATGTAGAGGATTAGGAACAAGGACAGTCTCCAGGGCCAATCAGAGATGGCCTTGACATTTATTAACTGTATGGCAACAATAATGGTACTTGTGGGGGAAAACAAGACTGCAGAGCTTTTTAAGGACGAATACCCAGAGTCTTCAAAGAACTTATTCTTACTCAAATAAAATACATTATAGAAAATGTATCCCACACTTCCTGAAATATTGATACCTTCACAGGTGTGGTTTGTTATATTTAGACCTCTTTTCTATTTAGAGTTTTCCTTGATCTTTAAAATGTTGGAAGTAAGTTGTATGCATCATGTCCCTTTGCCCCAAAGACACTATTCAGAATTTCTCAAGAGTTTCCCCCAAATAAATAGAAAGAGCTACATAATTGCCAATTTCTGTGACACTCAGTGTGATAATCCAATACTTGATGAGCAATGTTCAAACAAGGTCATTAGAATTTCTATTTCTCATACATTTATCACTGGGGACATTCTCATAGCTAGGTTTCCTGTCTCTTCTCTCTCATGTAAGCTTTTTTCTCAGTGTATCTGTTACATAATCTTAGAATATTTAAAATGTTCAAACCATTTTCTAAGTGGCTCCCAGTTTGAGCTTGTTTCCCCACAATTTAGAAGCAGATGTACTTAGAGCTCTGTTTTCTTTTACTTTGGGGCCATAAACTCAGAGAATCATTTCTTCTCAGCACATCTCAGAATGCTACTGTACTTAATTTCCCCAACACTAGATAATGTTAACTTGCCTATTTGGTAAATAAGATAAGCCTCTATCTACTCTCACCACCAAGAAGTGCTGTTCACCCCTTTCTAGTTAAATGGTACTTTATTTGGGTTGAATTTGAGGTTGCTTCTCCTGAAGTCCACTCTCTAATTTTAGTTTCCTTTCCAGTCCAGCTGTATATGGGTTCTTTTCTACATTGTTTCTTCTTTCACATGGTTTAACTGGCATTTTTTCCTAGGACAAAAAGAAAAGATTTCTTCTCTGTTCATAACCTGCCTGGGAAAAACAGTTGTTGTCTTTGTCGATCAGCTTCAGCATAGAAAGTAAGATTTCCTAGTTCACATATCGTCTTAATGCAAATAACTCAGACATGACAGGTAACTCTGAAGCAATTTCCCCACTTGTAAAGTGAGAATAATAACATCATACCTTAGGGCTGTTCAGAGGATTTAATAAGAGATGCTGAAGTGCCTATTTCAGTGCATAATATTTTAACTTCCAACAAACTGAAGGATTGTTACAAGAGTTGGAGGAAGCCCAATCTACAAATACAGAAATACAGTGAGAAAGTGAGAGAGATGCTTGCTGGGTTGTTCTTTTCCCTAACCTACTCCAGCAGCTGCTTGTCAGATGTCAGTGCTATAGAGGGCTCACGATAACATCTGGAAATGAAGAATGGGCCAATCCATTATTTGGTCTCACTTTCTTTCATCTTCCAGGTAAGAGACAGGCAAATATATGCTCCACAGCAGTTACATAAGCCACTCACTTCTACCCATCACCCTGCAGTTCCCATGCCAGTAGACTGTCACCAGTTCCCACCCAATGCCTCCCATTCCTTCCACTTTGAAGCTCTCCCACCTGTCTGTTAGTTTTAAGCTTTTACAACACGCCAGAGTGGATCTAGATTTTAGTTGTTCTTTGCTGCATGTTTTTGGGGGGCTTCCACACAACAGAAGGGGTACTAATTAGAAAATTGATGGAGATACATCTTAAGACTGTCTTAATGTCTGAAGACAAATGGAGACATTTCCATTTGTAAAGTTATCTTAAGAGAATAAACACTTTATATGTGCTGCTCCTTTGATTACTTTCTCAAAGGTCTCTCTTTAGTGAGCAAGTATTGTAATTAATTAAAACCCACCTTGACTGCTGGTTAATTTTCCCTTGATTAGCCCAGCAATTTCTCATCCATCCTTTACAAAACACCACTCAGTCTGAATTGAAGTGACCTATTCTGACACCTGATTACTATGGAGCTGGAAACATGATGCCATTTCAGAAATCTAAATCCTAAAGCAATTTAAATTTTGTTCAGTCACTGGCAGAAATGATACAAAATAGCTTTCATTATAGAAACTAATGGATAATAATGGTGCTAATTTAAGACTTCAGAGGCATGAACACAAAATGGAAGCTTTGCACCAATTTTTAAACCACCTACATACTTTTAAAAGAGAAATATTAAGTTGCCTGATATGCCTCTTTTAGCTCAAGTCATTCTTCTCTGCACATTTCCAGGTCTTAGGTAAGGATTGGAGAATCAATTAATCTTCCTATGAATATTCCTCCACGACTGAGATTTATGGTAAGTTACATATCGGACAGCGTAGCTCAGACTGCTATGTCTTTTTTTCATCCAAACATCAGAAGCTTTATAAAGAATCACCAGTGTGGCTTACCCCTGTAACCCCAGGAGTAGAACAGCTAAAGTATATAAATTTTCACAAATGCACATAGCTGAGTCTATAGAGTGATATCCTGTCTCAAAAAGTAAAAACAAAAACAAATCAACAAAAGCCACCAACATAAATGGTGTTTACATAACACATGGAATATAGTGTTTAAATTTTTGAATGCCTTGCATAAAGAGATTGAATTATCATGCGACAGGTAAGATCAGAATAACAGGAAGAGAATCAATCTCTTACTTTTGACTCAACTCTAGCTTCTGGTAGCAACATTGTAAAGACACGCCGTATGATTTGTACTGAAGAGGTTAGACTTTTGTGTCTCTATTTCTAATTTACATGGATTGTAAAGGATGTTCCTATCTATTGCATCACTGAGGAGCAGTAAAAGGGTGACACATCCATGGTTTACTTTTAAAAATTCTCCATGTAGGATCATATTTACATGAAGGCACAGTGAAATGGTGTTGTTCTGTGCTGCTGCCACAGATAGGTTGATATCTCTAGGCATCTTTTCAAATACAACAGAAGACCCTAAGGCAGTGGTTCTCAACCTTCCTAATGTTGTGACCTTTTAATACAGTTCCTCATGTTGTAGTGACCCCCCCCCAAATTATTTTCATTGTTACTTCACAACTTTAATTTTGCTATGAATTGTAATGTAAATATCTGTGGGGTTTTTTATGGTCTGAGCAACCCCTGTAAAATGGGTCACAACCCACAGGTTAAGAACCACTGCCCTAAACGGTGGCTTAGCACCCATGGGTCCTCGGGTTCCTCTTAGAAAGGATCCCAGAGGGCACTAGTATTATTCTGTAGCATAACAAACTCTCTCATCTGTGGCTTTAGATTCCAAGGTTCCAGTTACCTGCAGCCATTCTTAACTCAGAGAACACTAACTGAATAGTTGTAGTAATAAGTAGTTTTTAACTTTTACTGTTGGGTATTACTATAATTTCTTAATTTATTTTTTTATTATTAGCCTATTATTGTGACAAGTTTATAATGTAAACATACAATGGGGATGTATTGCTTAGAATAAACTGAATATATAGGGCTTGGTACTATGTATGGTTTAGGGATCTATTCAATACCTTGGAGAAGAGTCTGTAAAGGTAAAGGATTCCATGATAATACTGCGTGGTATTTAATGTTTTAATTCCCTTTCCATGAGTGCACAGTAGAACTTTCAGGATATTGTGTGATACATGATATTTTAGCACATTGGTTGCAAAAACAGCCATTAAATTCTACCCATGTCTTAAAACCCAGTTATGAAGATGACTGTCAAAAATATATAATGTCATAATTCATATGGCTAAAGTTCTGAAACATTTAATTTTCATTTAAAATGTTTGGAGCTAATATGGAATGCTTATAGTATTTTTATTATCTTTTATGGTACTGAAAAATTGAACTCAGGGTTTTACAGATACTACCTAAGTGCAACTGAGCTACACCCTTAGTGTTGCTTATTAATTTATTTTATTGCTTATTAATTTATTTTATTTAGTCAGTTATTTAAGTCACGACCTTTCTAAATCATCCAGTAAGACTTTGATCTTTTAGCCTCCTACGTCAGCTTCCCAGGTAACCAGGGACAAAGTTATGTACCATAAAACTCAGCTGGCCCACAAATTTTGTAAGATTTATGTGTGTTTCAAATTCCCCAGTTGTAATTTCAAATGAGGCAAAAATAGATAAATATTCTATGAGGAAGTGCTTGGGGTTCTTAGTATTTTTGAGAGTGGCAAAGATGGCTGAGAAGATCAAGTTGGAGGACCAATATACTTGACAGTTAACTCCTCCTTCATGTGTTCTGATATCTTGTGAATCACTGGTTGTCCAAAATACCTGTGTTCCAACAGTCTCATTTCTGATAAAAAAACAAGACAAACAAACAAAAGAAAACCCTTAATGTTTCATTAAAGCCTTGCCATTGCCGCTCATGTGGCCCTTTTCTCTCCCTTCTGCCTCACATTACACTCTCCAGATTGTGTGCTCATCCCTATCACCCGACCTGAGCCCTACTTTCCTCTTTCTTCATGCCCCACCTTTACCATTTTGAGTGTAGAATCTCACCAGCTCACCATCCTTTGCTTATATGTCTGAGAAAAAACCCCCAAAACTTAACTGATACCACCAACAATGGCAAGCCCTTTCTAAGCATACCACTGTGGTCCCCAGTACTTGTTTGTGGTTGCATTTAACAGCATTGTGGTCACACTAAATATGTAATTGAATGTTTTCTCTATGCTAGGGCTTGCTCTAGGTAAAAATATATAACCATGTAAAATGATGGAAATGTCATCAGAAATCTGAAGACTCTGTGGGCCTAATGGTCTCTTGTGTGTGTGTGTGTGTGTGTGTGTGTGTGTGTGTGTGTGTGTGTGTTATGTGTGTGTGTGTTACACAGAATAAGTAAATAAATATAAATTATATGGCAAGTCAGTTGGTAATAACAGCCACAGGAAAAACAATCATCTGAGGAGGAGCTAATAGCATCTATAGTGGACATATACTATACTATACTTTTAAAGGTTGATCATGGAAGGTAGAAGATAATATAGCAAGACATATTGTAGCCAATAACAGAATGTCAGAATGGAGGAAGCTTCAAGAGACACTGAGAATACACTCTCATTGGTATTAAGCATTGTAAGGAAAGGAAGACTTTTTAAAAAAATATTTAATTTTTAATTACATTTAAACATGTGCATCTCTGTGGATTTGTGCACAAGTACATTGCTCTTGGATCCCCTGGAGCTGGAGTAACAGGATGTTGTGAGACAGTCAATGTGAGTTCTGGGAAGCAAAATCAGGTCCTGTTCGAGAACAGCAGCACTCTTAACCACTAAACCATCTCTAGAATCCCAGGCCCAGAGATTTATGCATCTAAAGTATACTGACACACGTTCTTTGGCCTCTTTTTCCTGCTAGGTGAAGAAGCTTACCTGTTATTGATGGAATTTATCTCTATTAACTCAGCTTCTCACAGACTGCACACTTTCTACCCAGGCACACAGTGGCTTGCTTCAACAGGCCCTGCTGGTAAAAGTTAGTTTTCTTCATCTGCTTTCTTTATAGCAATGTTTTCTGCAATTCATCACATCAAGGGAATGTCCTCTCAATGTGAATTGTCCTCTCTAAGATCCATCAACAAGACACCAACCAAGATTTTTTAAGATGAACTCTCCCCATGCCACATGCCTGAGGACATGTGCCTGCTAGGAACTTCAAAGTTCCTTGAGTTTTAACTGGGATCAAAGTCTTTGCATGACTTGATGCTTCCACAAGAACTCCTATGTGTGTTTTGAATGGGCAGTGTTGTAATGCTGAGGGAGGATATGCTATAGCTGTTACTCTCTGTACTCACCTTAGAAGTATTGCCAGATATGTTTAGCATGGGGCAACGCGTTTGATTTCAAGGGTCTTGAATGGAAAAGAAGATCTGACAAAAAGCATAGAACTGACACACTTGCATCTCTAGAACTGGAGATGGGCAACAAGTCATTAGTGACACATATAGGTTAGCATTGAACAGAACAGGGAATCAGGCATGGACATCAATGGTGTTTAACAGAAGTATGGCTTAAGAGTAGTTGGTTCAGAGTAGAAATCAGAGTTTAAGGTTTTCTTCTGAGCTAACAGGCATGAAAAGGATGCTATAGCTAAACAAGGAAATCTCAACTGAGGAAACTCGAATGGCCGAGAAGCACCTAAAGAAATGTTCAACATCCTTAGTCATCAAGGAAATGCAAATTAAAACAACTCTGAGATATCACCTCACATTAGTCAGAATGACTAAGATCAAAAACTCAGGTGGCAGCAGATGCTGGTGAGGGTGTGGAGAAAGGGGAACACTCCTCAATTGTTGGGGGGAATGCAAGCTGATACAACCTCTCTGGAAATCAGTTTGGCGGACCCTCAGAAAAATGAACATAGTACTACCTAAGGTCCCAGCTATACCACTCCTGGGCATATACCCAGAAGATGTTCCAACATGTCATAAAGACACATGTTCCACTATGTTCATAGCAGCCATATTTATAATAGCCAGAAGCTGGAAACAACCCAGATGTCCCTCAACAGAGGAATGGATACAGAAAATGTGGTACATTTACACAATGGAATACTACTCAGCTATTAAAAACAATGACTTCATGAAATTCACAGAAAAATGGATGGAACTCGAAAATATCATCCTGAGTGAGGTAACGCAGTCACAAAGAATGAAGATGGTATGTATTCACTGTTAAGTGGTTTTTAGTCCAAAAGTTCGAAATACCCAAGAGTCACTTCACAGCAACAGTAGGGCTGAGTGTGAGGTCCCAGATGGAGGACTTGGAGAAGGGACTGAAGGAGCTGAGGAAGTTTGCAGCCCCATGGACTCAGCAACAGTGGCAACTGGCCTGACTCCTTGATACTCCTGGAGACTGAATCACCAACCAAAGAGTACACATGGAGGGACCCATGGTACTGGCCACATATGGGGCAGAGGAGGGCCTTGTTAGCCATCAGAGGGAGGAGAGGCCCTTGGGTCTGAGGGTGTTAGATACCCCAGTATAGGAGAATGCCAAGGAGGGAAGACGAGAGTGGATGGGTGGGTGGGTAGAGGAATACCCCCATAGTGGCAGGAGGAGGGGGAGGTAATAGGGAGGTTCCATAGGGGAGATGTGGAAAGGGGGAAACATTTTAAATGTAAATAAAGTATGAAAAAATAAATTAATTTAAAAAAAAAGAAAGAAAAGGATGCTCTAAGTGACTCATGGGAACTTGGCTGACTGTATCACTTCCACCAAGGTGTATGAACTGGGAAACCAAGATCTAAAGAACAGGCACAATCCTTCCTCTCTAACACCTTCATATTCTTCAAGTCTTAAATTCACACAATTAAAAACAAACCAACCTTTCTTCCTTCTCCATTTTATTTGAGATTCTTATCTTATGCTGTATATCTTTACCTCCTTACCACCAATTTTCCTTCCATTCTCCTTAATGACCAGATTGGTCTCCTAAAAATAGTACTGTGTGAACATGATCTAGTTATGTATTTCTATTCATAGTTATACTTACATCTTATATAAACATACCAAATTGCCAGTCTTTCTCTTTGAAACTCCAATTTATGAATGCTGGACCAGCCAGAGGCAGCTCCTGCTTCCTGCCTCATACAGATGTACAAGTAGGTAAGCCCTCCTGCAAATGTGCAATAGAGAGGGGGAAATGGAAGAGTGGAGCAGTAACTCTGTGGAGAGGTGATGGCAGTAACAGATTTGAGAGCAGGCTGAAGACAACAGTAGAAAGGGTCTTGCCTGGGATGATTGACTGGGTGGAGTCCCACAGACTCTGCTCTTAAATATGCCTCATAGCCACAGGATTAGGATTGCCTTGTCTCTGTGCAATGATGGAAGCTGAGAAGAAGAATGGTTTACTTTCTGGATTAGACCTTCTTCAAGTACTGCTGTGGTCTGTTATGCTGCTAAGGACCATGTATAGGTAAGTGGTCCTGATGCAGCTGGGGTCTGACCCATGTTAACAACTGAAGACCACATGGATGTTCATGGTTCATACTACAGCCTGAAGCCACACTGATGTCTTCAGCTGTGCTGCCACAGGGAGCCATGTTGAGGTGAGTGGCCTGTGCTGCCATGTCAGGCCATGTTGATATCCAAAGTACAGGCTGCCTCTGAGGGCCTTGTCTGGGTCCATAGTCCTATTTCAGCTTGTGGTCATATTCAGGGTCTGTGGTGTGACCAAAAGCCATGAGGAAACCCACTATCTCAGCTCCAGCTGACTGTAAAGAGCAAGGAAGCTACTTTGGCAGTGCTATCAATGACTGCAGATGTACAGTTGAAAAAGAGGAACCGGATGGCTTCTGTGATAATAACCTAAAAAGGAAGCCATCAGAGAGAACTCTTAAAAATTTGTGATAAGAATGCTGAAGTGTAGCTCTCCACAATAGAAAGCTTCTGGCAAGGAGTAGAAAGGGGAGGGGTTCTGCAGGTAGAGAAAGACTTTGAGGAATAGGCCACAGGGAGTTTTCCAATGCTCTAGTAAGTACATAGACAACACAAACTGAACATTGTTATTGTTGCTGTTTTGGGCAGATGGGGAAGTTACAAGGGCAGTGGGTAGGGAGGACATGGAAGGACTGGGAAGGGATTGTGATCAGAGTGTATGGAGTGAAATTCCCAAAGAATCCATAAAAAATGCTCTTTTGAAGGAAAAACACCCTCTCTTTTACCTTCAAAATAAAACTTCAGTACTTTAAAAGAGTGCCTGTGTTGGTTAGTTTTTGGCAACTTGACACAACTAGAGTAACTGCTAAGAGAGAATCTCAATCGAGGATCTGCCTCCTGGCTGGCCTGTGGATGTATCTGTGGGGCATTTTATTAATTGGTCAACAATGCAGGAGGGTTTAGCTCACTGTGGGAGTTGCCACTCCTAGGCCATTGGTATCTGCTTGTATAAGAAATAACCCTAAGCAAACCATAGGAACAAAGTCAACAAGCAGCATTCCTCTGTTTCAGTTACAGCCTCCAGGTTACTTCTTCAGTGGCTGCTTTGGCTCTGCTCTGTTACAGACTATAAGTCAAGTATGTCTTTTCTTCCTCAAGTTGCTTTTAGTCATGCCATTTTTATCACAGTAATAGAAAGGCAACTAGAAGTGTTCACCAAAATCCTAGGTATAGTAAGTGTGATTGGCCAAAATCACCTAGAGCAGTGTTTCTCAACCTTCCTAATGCTATGCCTTTTAATACAGTTCTTCATGTTATGGTGACCCTCCCATAAAATTATTTTGTTGCTACTTTTTAATCTATTTTTGCTATTCTTATGAACTATAATGTTAATATCTGAGATGCAGGATATCTGATATGCAACTCTTGTGGGGGTTGGTACCACAGGCTGAGAATCACTGGCCTGTAGCAAGATTAGGAGGTGAAGAAACCTTTAGGAGGTTGGACCTAGTTGGAACAAGTTGGTGGCTCGCTCTTGAGGAGTGTATTGTGACCTCACAATACTTTCTTTTTCTATGTTTAGTCCACCAGCAGATAAGCATGATTCTTGTGCTTCCTTCTTCTGTCATGAAGCATTGTCTGGACACTGTCCCAAAGGTCATGGGACCGAACAAATAAGGACTCAGCCTCTGAAATAATAGCTACCATGAGACTTTCTGAATATAGGTTGATTTTTCTTAGGTGTGTGCTACCATCACAAAAAGCTAACTATCACAACGTTGTCCCCAAATTTTCATCTACTACGTCAAAAGTTATTTTCAACCATATTTTTGCCATTTCTCAAAAAAGACATCATTTCTTTCTATCCTGGGAAAAAGGATTTCATTAGTGATCTCTCAAGTAATTAACCTCATTTTCTTCTCTTCAGCTCTATGGTTTGTTGTAGGGTCCAGATTGTCAGGTCCAACTCAGTGAACTGCTGCCAGGTACTTCACAGTTCTGAGGGAAACAGGGACTCCCTGGTCTATCACTGGGCTCATGTAGCTTCACAGTCTCAACATTATGTGGTACAGCATTTTTACTGATGATGTCGCATCTGCATGAGATTATGTTTCCAGGATTTATTGTATTAAAACATGAAGAAAAAATCTAAGTAAACCAGAACTAAAGTTGCTGATGTGCAACATGACTGATGTCTGAAAAGTTAAAGGATGTACTTTTAGTATCTTTTAGTACATACACATAACCTAGCAACTGGCCATTTAAGGATGAAATAAAGATACTGCTCCTTTTAATTTATTTGCACTATGTTTGAAATGGCTATAGTTGATTCCTACTATTTGAAGTGGTCGTATTCTGAAACGTCCCTAAGAATTATGAGTTCCCTAATACTGATCTGGTATTCTTAGAGGAAGTGGAGACATGTTTCCCATGAGTCAGCAAATATCCATGTTTGACTTGAGTTTCAGTTAGAGCTATCTTATTTAGCATGTGGTTGGTTCATTTAAATTGAGACGATCTCACCCTCCAGCACTGTAGCTCATGCTTGGATAAAACTTTATAACACAAGTTCTTTCTCCAGAAAGCACACTGCAGCCTTTCTGTGCTTAGCAGTTCTGCAGTAGTGTGTGCACTGTGACAGGCCAGTGGAAAATCACCCAGCCACTAGACTGACCCTGAGTTCCTAGAATCAGCTTTAAGGCCAAGCAGTGTTTCAGAGATACAGGTCAAGTAATATTTCCCATCAGCCCTGTTCTTTTTCACTAGCTCACTGCCCATGCTCCAAAGAGCCTTTAAATTCAGCTCAGCCCTCTGCTGTTTCTCTTCCCATTTAGAAGCAGCTACCATGCTGTTCTCCCAAGTAAATCTCTTATGTGAGGTTTGTTGTGTGGTGTGACTTTGTGCTATTCCTTGTCTAGTGACTGCCAATATATCCTTGCTCCAGAAAAACCCTTACAATGTGCTTCTAGGTCATTTTACATGGCATCTTCAATCGTAAGAAACAGTAAGAGAAATGTCAACACTAAATAAGGCACTGAGAACACTTGTTCATAGTTTGAGAGCTTCAGTAGGATATCAGAGTGCCTCCTTTTAAAACACATCCTTCTGTACTGCAGCCCCTCTAAGCACTGTCTGCTTGTACACTAGTGAAGGGCCTGCAGTGAGCACTCACACATACAGGCTGGGTTATGGGAAACGCTAAATTCTCGCACTGCTGGTGGGAGTGTAAACAGATGTAGCCCCTTTGGATATCAATGTGTAGGTTCATGAAATTTAAAAGTAGAACTTTAGTATGATCTAGCTATACCACTCCTGGGTATATTCCCAAAGATTGTATGTTAGGACAACATAAATAATTGTGCATTGGCATTGTGTGTTACTCATAATAGTCAATTTATGGAAGCAGCATAGATGCCAATCAACAGAAAGCCAAAGTGAGAGATGATAATATATATACACAATGGAATTTTATTCAAGTGTAAAAAAATGAAGTCATGATGTTAGAAGGAAAATTAATAGAATTGGGGATCACTGTTACAAGAAATAAGTCAGACTAAGCAGACAAATATCACGTTTCTTTTCACAAAATCTAGATTGAAAATTGCACACACACACACACACACACACACACACACACACACGATATGAAAAAGGCATCAAGAGAGCAACTAAAAAGGTCTAAAGAGGAGAGGGAGTAATGGAATACATATGACATTAAATCAGAAGAGGTGAATACTTGTAAGAAAGAGTAAAAGTTTAGCAGTGTGCATGGGAACGGGGATGGCAAAATAAGAATATGAGGGCGGTGTAATGCGATGTACAGGGCGTTGTTACACTGAAACCGCTGTTTTGGTCTTCAATTGAAATTTAAAAGACCAAACAACATGAAAGTATTCAACTATCTTCCTGACTAGAAATAGACAAATGAAATCTGTAGTTAGTCTGTTTAATGGAGGAACTAAAACTTCTTTCAAGACTAATAACACCAATAACCAAAAATGGAAAAGGTTAACAATATCACTTTGATTATTTTAAATTAAATACACCATGAAGAACTTTAAGCATAAAGCATAAATAACAAGATAGAAATGCATTAACAATGTTTTTAAAATTTTAGTTTATCTTAATTACATGTGTATGTATGTGTTGATATGTGGGTATGCCATGTGAGGGTGCCTGCAGAAGCAGGGAGAGTGTGCCAGATCTCTGCAGTTTCAGGAGGCTGTGAACTGCCTGATGAAGATGTCCTAGATCCTTTGCAAGAGCACGAGCTCTTAATGATTGGGCCAGCTCTCCAGCTCCAGGTTTAATCATTACTTTATCGTGTGCATTAATTTTATTTTGAGTTAGATATGAAGTTAAAATTGAGGGTCTTTTTAAAAAGCATTTTATATGTATGGATTTTGCCTGAACCTACATGTCTGTACACCACAATTGCATGGAACTGGAGTCACAACTAGTTGTGAGGCATCATGTGGGTGCTGGGAATCAACTCGAGGACTTCGGAAGAAACACCATCATTTTGTATTTGCAACCCTACCGTTATTTAGTATTCATCACTCTACTATGTCTTATGATAGGCTGATCTTTCTCAGTTGGTTAAGAAATGATAACTCCTACTCTGTTCTTAATTTCATAAGAAAGTCAGTTATCTCATGAAGTTTCTTTGTCTTTCCACATAATATTTTAAATCTTATATAAATCTGCAAAGATTATTCCTGGGATTTCATAAGATTGTTTTATTCATATTAAGTCAAACAGAATTAACATTTTTAGTACATTATTTTAAACTACAGAAGTGGATGTTTTCACCAGATATTTATTTCTTAAACTTCAAAATATAGCTTAAACTGTTTTCGTTGGAATTTTGTAACTTTCAACATGTAACTCCTATACAGGAGATGCTGGATTTATTCCTAGGAATTTTTTGTTTAAAATAGGGGTTTCAATATGTTTCTTGTTATAATATAGAAATAAAATGGATTTCTGCATACTTATCTTGCATCTTACAGCCTTACTGAATTTACATATTTTAGGAGTTTTGATGGATACTTTTGGGTTTTCTATGCTGATCATCATGACATTGGTAAATGTTGGCAGCATTCTCTATGTGCTCATAATCTGTTCATCTCTTTGCTACTGCTAGAACTTTCAGTTCAAAATAAAATTGTTGTGGTCATAACAGACAGACATGATTTTCATCCAAAGATAAGAATAAAACATCCAATTTTTCACAATTAAACAAGGTATCAGCAGTGGGTTTTAAAGAGGTTATCTACTGCAGTAGATATCCAGGGAATTACATGCCTGGTACTGTAATCCTATGAAAGTTCATGACTACTGAGGTTAGGTAGGCCCCAGGATAGAACTGCTATTATTATGTTACTGAATAGCCATGCTGTCAAAGTGCCTCATAAAAACTTATGTCAGCACTCAACATCACAGAAGCATCTTTCTTCAGCTGACAGCTGAGTGATGAAATGTGTAAGTGGTCAAAGTGCTGAGACTAAGTGCTCATCCTTAAGTGAGACATAACCACCACCACCAAGCCTCAGGAAACACCATGGGAGAGAGGCAGAAAGAATGCAAGAGCTAAAGGATGAGTGAGAGTACCGTGAGTGTTGTCTTCTGGAGATGACATTGCTATCACAGTCATAACTCACACAGTGTGCTTACCAGGACAAGAGCTGTACAAGACTAAGCCAGCCAAAAATCCTAACATAGATCTCAAGGCCCCATTCCTTACTGAGGAAGTATTAATAGTGAATATGTGCTGGGGACAAGACAATTCTTTATGAGAGTGTGGTCACTGGTAGATTTTATGTGCTCCAGGGAATTTCACATATATACATATACATATACATACATATACATACACACACACACACACACACACACACACACACACGGACAGCAGTAGCTGGACTTACTGGGTTATCAAAACCCAATACCAGATAAACAAAAAAGACATAAAAATGGGACAGGGAAGGCTAGAAGAAATACAGATACAGAGGAAGTCAGAGGAAGAAAATCTTGAATTGAATATGATCAAATTACATTGTATACCTGTTTGAAATTTGCAAAAAAAAAAATAATTTTTAAAGAGAACGTTTCTGCCCTTGGAATTACTTCTAGTCTGTTTGTGGTGTGCCATTGCTTCCTTTCAGTCTCTAAGACTTTCTTTGTATTCAGATGAAAAAAGAATTGCAGATTTGAAGATTTTGAAGATTGCTTTGATATCAGACATGGAGATGCAGAGTTTGGAGTTTGCCCAACTGGTTCCTGTCTTGATTTGGGCATTACAGTTAAGTAGTTGAATGAATCTCAGAAGAGACTTGGAACTTTGTACTTTTAACATTAATGAGACTGCAAGAGACCATTGTGTTCAGAAGATTAATGGTAACTTATTCTAGTATGAATCGTGTCTTACTTGGGGTTTTACTGCTGTGAACAGACACAATGACCAAGGCAACCTTTACAGGGGCTGCTATTATAGAGGCAGGTTGACAGGTTCAGAGGTTCAGTCCATTGTCATCAAGAAGGGAGCCTGGCAGGACCCAGACAGGCATGATGTAAGAGGAGCTGAGAGATCTACATCTTCGTCTGAAGGCTACTAGAAGACTAGCTCCCATGTGGTTAGGAGGAGAGCCTCATTGCTCACCCCCAGAGTGACACACTTCCTCCAGTAAGGCCACACCCACTCCAACAAGGCCACACCTCCTAACAGTGCTACTCCCTGGGCCATGCATAGTCTAACCACCACAAACCTCTTCCGGTTTAAGGTCATTACCCCCATCTTTATCTTTAAGTTTGTGCTTCTGTTCCAAATGAAGAAGTTTTCATTCATTTTTTAAATGTTTTCCTCCTCTTTATTAATTTGATACTCTCTGAGTCTGATGCTATGAATGTGAGATACTTTCCTAAAATCCCACACAACCCTAAGGGCCTCTGTTCTTTTGTATTTGAAATTCATCGTTGGCCTTTGATGTTTTGATTGGCTATTTTTATTGTTTCATCTTCAAATTCATTTTTTTTTTTTTTTGAAATTTTATTCTATTAGAGAAAAAGCTGCTTTTAATAGAAAATTATAATTTATAATTATAAATATAAAGTATATACAACATTGATACAATATTCAACACCCTGAATTATAAAGAGATATAAAATATAAATATAACTATAAATTATAATTTCAATAATGTTAAATTTTTAACATATTTTGATATTTAATAAATATTGTATGTACTTCTTCATTTCAAATAGATTTTATTTTTTATTAAAGTTTTTTTCATTTAATATATTCTGATTATACTTTTTTAAAAATTTTATTTAATCTTTTATTTTACACTCCAAATTTTATCCCCTTCCCAGTCCATCCTCTGACTGTTCCACATTTCATACCTCCTTCCCCACACCCACTCCTGTCTCCAAGAGGATGTCCCCATCCCCCACCCCTGACCTCCTACCCCACCAGACTTCCCCACTCTCTGGGGCCCAAGATCTCTTGAGGATTAGGTGCATCTTCTCTGACAGAACCCAGACCCAACAGTCCTCTGCTGTATATGTGTTAGGGGCCTCATATCAGGTTCTGTATGCTGTCTGGTTGTGGTCCAGTGTCTGAGAGATCTCAGGAATCCAGGTTAATTGGGAGTGCTGGTCCTCCTACAAAGGAGCCCTTCTCCTCAGCTTCTTCCAGCTTTTCCCTAATTCAACCACAGGGGTCTCCAGTTTCTGTCCATTGGTTGGGTGTAAATATCTGCATCTGTCTCTTTCAGCTGCTTGCAGGGCCTTTTGGAGGGCAGTCATGATAGGTCCCTTTTTGTGAACACTACATAGCCTCAGTAACAGTATCAGGCCTTGGGGCCTTCCCCTGAGCTGGATTCCACTTTGAGCCTGTTGGACTTTCTTTGCCCCAGGCTCCTCTCCATTTCCATCCTTGCAGTTCTCTCAGACAGGAACAATTATGGGTCAGAATTTTGACTGTAGGATGGCAATCCCTTCCTCTCTTGATGCCCTGTCTTTCTGCTGGAGGTAAGATCTACAAGTTCCCTCTCCCCACCATAGGGCATTTCATCTAAGGTACCTCCCTTTGAGTCCTGAGAGTCTTTCACCTCTCTGGTCTCTGGTATATTCTAGAGGGTCCCCCACCTCTTTCCTACATAGGTTGCCTTTTTCCATTCTTTCTTCTGGTACTCAAGGCTTCAGTCCTTTCCCCCTACTCACTACCTGATCATGTTCCCCCTTTCCACTCCCTGTCCCCTTTTTCACCCATGACCCTCCCTCCCCCCTCCATGATTGTTTTCTTCTCCCTCCCAAGTAGAATTGAGGCATCCTCACCTGGGCCCTTCAGCTTGTTAACCTTTTTGAGTTCTGTGGACTATATTCTGGATATTCTGTACTTATTTGGCTAATATCCACTTGTTAGTGAGCACATACCATGCATGTCCTTTTGGGTCTGAGTTACCTCACTCAGGATGATATTTTCTAGTTCCATCCATTTGCCTGCAAAACTCAGAATGTCTTCTTTGTTAATAGCTGAGTACTATTCCATTGGGTAAATGAACCAAATTTTCTGTATCCATTATTCTCTTGTGGGACATCTGGGTTGTTTCCAGCTTCTGGTTATCACAAACAAGTAGGTTATGAACATAGTGAAACATGTGCCCCTATGACATGGTGGAGCAGTTTTGGGGTATATGCCCAAGAGTGGTATAGCTAGATCTTCAGGTAGATTATTTCCAATTGTTTGAGGAATCTCCAGATTGATTTCCAGAGTGGTTTACCAGTTTGCAATCCCACCAGCAATGGAGGAATCTTCCTCGTTCTCTACATCCTTGCCAATATCTGCTGTCACCTGAGGTTTTGATCTTAGCCATTCTGAGTGGTGTAAGATGGAATCTCAAGGTCATTTTGATTTGCATTTCCCTGATCACTAAGTACTTTGAACATTTCTGTAAGTGCTTCTCAGGCATTCAAGATTCCTCTGTTATGAATTTTCTTTCTAGATTGGGTTGGTTTATTTGTTTTTGGTTTTTTTGGGGGGGGGTTGTTTTGTTTTTTTGGTGGTTAGTTTAAGTTCTTTATATATTTTATATATTAGCCAGGGTTAGGGAAGTTTGTTCCCAATCTGTAGGTTTCTGATTTGTCCTATTGACAGTGTTCTTTGCCTTACAGAAGTTTTCCAGTTTCATAAGGTCCCATTTATCAATTCTTGGTAGAACATGAGCCATTGGAGTTCTTTTTAAGAAATTTTCCCCTGCGCCAAGGAGTTCAAGACTCTTTCTCACTTTCTTTTCTATTAGATTCAGTGTATCTGGTTTTATGTCAAGGTCCTCTATTCACTTGAACTTAAGCTTTGTGCAAGGTGAAAAATACGGACCTATTTTCATTTTTCTACATAAAGACTGCCAGTTAGACCAGTACCATTTATTGAAGATGCTTTCTTTTTTCTTTTGCATACTTTTGGCTTCTTTGTCAAAGATCAAGTATCTGTAAGTATGTGGTTTTATTTCTGGGTCTTCAATCCTATTTTATTAATCAACATGTCTATATCTGTAGTAGTACCATGCAATGTTATCACAATTGTCCATAGAATAGCTTGAGGTCAGGGATGGTGATTCCCCCAGCAGTTCTTTTATTGTTAAGAATTGTTTCCACTATTCCGGTTTTTTTTTTTTTTCTTTTTTTTTTTTTTTTTGTTTCTGTTTTTGTTTTTTTCTTTTTATTTATTTATTTTTTGATTTTCCATATGAATTTGAGAATTGGTCTTTTGACATCTTTGAAGAACTGTGCTGTGTTTTTGATGGGATTGCATTGAAACTGTCGGTTGCCTTTGGTAGGATGGCCATTTTTACTATGTTAATTCTACCAATCCATGAGCATGGGAGATCTCTCCAATTTCTGAGTTATTTTGTGATTTCATTCTTTTTTTTTTGTTTTTGTTTTTGTTTTTCGAGACAGGGTTTCTCTGTATAACCCTGGCTGTCCTGGAACTCACTCTGTAGACCAGGCTGGCCTCAAACTCAGAAATCCGCCTGCTTCTGCCTCCCTAGTGCTGGGATTACAGGCGTGCTCCACCACTGCCCAGCTGTGATTTCATTCTTGAGAGACTTTAAGTTATTGTCATACAGATATTTCACTTGTTTGGTTAAAGTTACCTCAAGATATTTTATATTATTTGTGGCTATTATAAGGGGAGTTGTTTCCTTAATTTCTTTCTTGGCCTGTTTATAATTTTTATAAAGGAAGACTACTGATTTATTTGAGTTAATTTTATATCCAGCCACTTTGCCGAATTTGTTTATCAGCTATAGAAGTTCTCTGGTAGAATTTTTGGTGTCGCTTATGTATATGATCTTATCATCTGCAAATAGTGATACCTTTAATTGTTCTTTGCCAATTTCAATCCCCTTAATCTCTTTTTGTTTTATTATTGTTCTAGCTAGAACTTTCAGTACTTTATTCAATAGATATGGGGATGGTGGACATCCTTGTCTTGTCATCGATTTTAGTAGGATTGCTTCAAGTATCTCCCCATTTAATTTGATGTTGGCTGTTTATTTGCAGTAAATTGCTTTTATTGTGTTTAGGTTTGGACCTTGAGTTCCTGATCTCTCTAATACTTTTAACATGAAGTGGTGTTGTTTTTTGTCAAATGCTTTCTTAGCTTTTAAGGAGATGATCATGTGATTTTTTTTTTTTTTTTTTTTTAGTTTCTTTATATAGTGAATTATGTTTATGTCGGGAGCCAGGGCCTCCACACCGCTCCTGGGAACCTGACCCTAGTGACATTCTGAGAACTAGTTGTGTTTGTATAAGATAAGCTGTCCTTCCCACCTCCGGGAAACAGACCGACCACAAACAGTTTGGCGACAGATGGTCTGGCTTGATAAAATAGTTAAACCATGACAGCCAGGAGGCCACAAGCTTGCTTTCCCCCTCCCTTCTGCCTTCGTTTTTTCTTTAAAAAGTGACATGTGTCTGAAATAAAGGTGAGACCTTGACAAAACTTTGCTTGGTCTCGCTCTTCTCTCTCGCCCATTTTCCTTTCAGGCTTGGTCTCCCTCGACCCCACGAATAACGAGGTCCCGCTGGGCGGGGCATGTTTACAGATTTTCATATATTGAATCAACCTTGCATTCCTGGGATGAAGCCTACTTTCTTGTGGTGAATGATGGTTTTGATGTGTTCTGGGATTAGGTTTGCAAGAATTTTATTGAATATTTTTGTGTCAATATTTATAAGTGAAATTGGTCTGAAGTTCTTCTTTTTGGTTGGGTCCTTGTGTGATTTAGTTATCAGAGTAATTGTGGCTTCATAGAATGAATTAGGTGTTCCTTCTGTTTTTATTTTACAGAATAGTTTGAGGAATATTGGTAATAGGTCTTCTTCGAAGGTCTGGTAGATTTCTGCACTAAAACCATCTGGCCCTGAGCTTTTATTGTTTGGGAGGTTTGTGTGTTTGTTTGTTTTTTCCCTATTACAAAATGATTTTATTAAATTGATTTAAACAAGATATAGGTCAAATAATATTTCTGAAGATAACAATTATGGCCTTTAAAGCTTGACATAAAATTAGTAGTTTCAAAAGTGTTAGTTGTATTCCCCAGCAACAGCATGATAAATTAATTCAACTATATAGAAATATGGAACTCTAAGACTAGCTGGAAATTGGGAAATCATTTAGTCCAGTGCCCTCCTTTTGTGAGAAAACTGGACCTGAAGATTAAGGGATTTGCCCAAGTTTATATACCTAATAGTAACAAAGCTAGAAATCAAACCAATTTCCCCTAAACTAAAAGTCTATTGATGATATTTCAACTGGCTCTCTATCAACTAAAAGTCTATCCAGGCTTTTCTCTAATGCTCCACGCTGTGGTGACATGGGAGTGTAAGACACTACAGGAAATCGCTGTGGTAGCTGTGAGACCAGGAAGGGGCTTTGTTAGCCAACAGCCCTCTGTGGAGATGGGGAGGGCAGTGACCAGTGGGCCAAAGGCTTGACTGAAGGTATCTACATTGAAACACATGGTGACAGATTCATTCTTAAACCCTACCCACTGACTATGTGCTTCTACAAAGCCCTCTATGCACCAAGGCTTCAGTTTTACAAAAACCTCTTCCAGCCAAACACCAAAACAAACAAAAAACCAAACCAAAACAAAACAAAACAAAACAAAAACCCAAAACAAAACAAAATTTTAAAAAGCTAAAACAAAATACTGAACGTCTATCTGGGAAGTTCTTTATCCAGCCTTAGATGATTGGCAGAAGCCACCAATCTAGTCACCCACTTCAAATTTACAGGTCATTAGTTTCCCCATAGACTTCCTGAGCAAAGGACTGCATGTTGGATTCAGAGAACAGGAATGAGAAGAAAATGGAACTGGGAGTTTTGTGTTGGTGTCACTGGGGACTTTTGGTCTTCTCAACATCCCTTGAGTTCTTCCATGAATAGTAAATATCAGTCAGTAGAAACAAAACAAACACAACAGGCCTATAAAAGCTAGCCACTAAGCTCATGGCTCAGCACCTGCCCTCCCTGGACACTACTTGTAGTACCTGCATCTTGTTCCCAGAGCCAGCAGCACCTGTACTGTGTACTGTCACTGTTCTTTCTCTTCACCTGACCCCAGCACCTTCAGTACAGAGTTCCTGACCCTTGCAACCTGGCCCCCCACTCCCTCTACATACCACCCTAGTTACTCACAGCACTTAATCACCTCCACAAACTACGTTATTTATGTGTTAACTCACTTATCTGTCTCCTCCAGAGGTGAATTTCCTGATTCCTTGGCATTCTCAGTGCCCAGTACATGTCCGACACCCAGGAGGCATCCAATAAAGGTTGGGAGGTTTTTAATGACTTCTATTTTCTTTGGAGATGTGGTCCTATTTAGAAAGTTTACATGAGCTTAATTTAACTTTGGTATGTGGTAGCTAGAAAACCATAATCCCTTCCATTTTGATTTTCCGGGATTTGTTTGTTTTTTTTTGTTTGTTTGATTTTTGTTTTTTGTTGTTTGTTTTTGTTTTTGTTTTTTTTTTGTATAGGCTTTTGTAGTAGGATCTGATGATTTTTTAAAATTTCCTCCTTTTCTGTTGTTATGCTCCCCTTTTCATTTCTGATTTTGTTAACGTGGACACTACCTCTGGGCCCTTTAGTTAGTTGGAGTTTATCTAACTTGTTGATTTTCTCAAAGAACCAGCTTTTGGTTTTGTTGATTTTTTGTATCATTCTCTTTGTTTCTGTTTGGTTTATTTCTATCCTGAGTTTGACTATTTCTTGCCTTCTACTCCTCTTGGGTATGTTTCCTTTATTTTTGTTCTAGAGCCCACAGGTATGTTGCTAAATTGCTAGTGTAGGGTGCTTAGGGCTATGAATTTCCCTCTTAGCCCTGCTTTCATTGTGTTTCATAAGTGTGGGTATGTTGTGTCATCATTTTCGCTGAATTCCAGGAAGTCTTTAATTTCTTTATTTCTTCCCTGACCAAGTTATCATTGAGTAGAGAGTTGTTCAGTTTCCATATGTATGTGAACTTTCTGTTGTTTTTGTAGTTATTGAAGACCAGCCTTAGACCATGGTGATCTGATAGGATGCATAGGATTATTTCAATCTGCTTGTATCAGTTGAGGGATGTTTTGTGACCAATTATATGGTCAATTTTGGAGAAGGCACCTTAAGGTGCTGAGAAGAAGGTGTATGTTTTTGTTTTGGGGTGAAATGTTCCACAGATATCTGTTAAATACATTTGGTTAATAACCACTATTAGTTTCACTGTGCGACTGTTTAGTTTCTGTTTCAATGACCTGTCCATTGGTAGGAGAGGGGTGTTGAAGTCTCCCACTATTAATGTATGGGGATCAATGTGTGTTTTGAGCTTTAGTAAAGTTTCTTTTATGAATGTGGATGCCCTTGCATTTGGGGCATAAATGTTCAGAACTGAGACTTTCTCTTGGTAGATTTTTTTCCCTCTGATGAATATGAAGGGTCTTTCCTCATTATTCTTAATAACTTTTGGTTGACTGTCTATTTTTTGGATATAAGGATGGCAACACCAGCTTGTTTCTTGGAACCACTTGCTGAGAAGACATTTTTCTATCCTTTTACTCTGAGATAGTGTCTGTCTTTGTTATTGACATGTGTTTCTTATATGTAGCAAAATGCTGGATCTTGTTTGTGTATCCAGTCTTTTAGCTTATGTTTTTTTATAGGTGAGTTGAGTCCATTAATATTGAGAAATTTTAAAGACAGATGACTGTTGCTTCATGTTATATTTGTTTTTGTAGGTGACTTTATGTGCTTGTAGTTCTCTCCTTTTGGTTTTGTTGTGAGATACTTAATATCTTGTTTTTTCTTTGGTGTAGGTACCTACCTTTTGTTGGAGTTTTCCTTCTAGAATCTTCTGTAGGGCTGGATTGGTAGACAGATAGTGTTTGAATTTGCTTTTGTCCTGAAATATTTTGGTTCTTCATCTATGTTGATATAGAGTTTTGATGGTTATACTAGCTTGGCTGGCATTTGTATTCTCTTAGAGTCTGCATGATGTCTGACCAGACTCTTCTGGCTTTTAGTGTCTCTGTTGAGAAGACTAGTGTAATTTTGACATGTCTGCCTTTATACATTGCTTGGCCCTTTTCCTTTTCAGCTTTTAATATTCTTTCTTTGTTCTGTGCCTTTGGTGTTTTAATTATTATGTGACAAGAGGATTTTGTTTTCTCATCCCATTTATTTGGTGTTGTATAGGTTTCTTGTACCTTTACAACCATCTCTTTCTTTAAGTTGGAGAAATTTTCTTCTATGATTTTGTTGAAGACATTTTCAGGTCCTTTGAGCTGGGAATCTTTGCTCTCCTTTATTCCAGTTATTCTTAGATTTGGTCTTTTCATTGTGTCCTGAATTTCCTGGATGTTTTGGGTTAGGAGTTTATTATGTTTTGAATTTTCTTTGACAGTTGTGTCGGTCTCTTCTACAGTATCTTCTACACCTGGGATTCTCTCTTCTATCTCTTGTATTCTGTTGGTGATACTCACATCTGTAATTCCCAACCTCTTTCCTAGGTTTTCCATTTCCAGGTTTGCTTCCACCTGTGTTTTCTTTATTGTTTCAATTTCCATTTTTAGGTCTTCAAATGCTTTATTCAATTCCTTCAACTATTTGATTGTATTTTCCTGTATTTCTTTAAGGGATTTATTTGTTTTCTCTTTAAGGGCTTCTATCTGTTTACCTGTGTTTTTCTTTATTTCTTTCAGTGTATTATTTATATCCTCCTTGAAAGACTTTATTATCTTCATGGGATAGGATTTCAGGTCTGCTTCCTGATTTTTAGGTGTGTTAGTGCATTCAGGGCTTGCTGTGGTAGGAGAACTGGGTTCTGATGATACTCATGTATATTGGCTTCTGTTGCTTATGGTCTTGCACTTGCCTCTAGCCATCTGGTTTTTCCTGGTGTTTGTTGTTCTGGGTGTCTCTGTCTGGAATCTGCCTCTTTTGTAACTGGCTGGGTTATGTCAGGTCTGTGACAGAACTTCTGTGGAGCCTTACAACTGTGGGCTTTTCAGAGGGGCAGTCAGGCTGTTGTCATGCATGAAGTTGTTCTCCAGGAGGGAGGCCTATGGACTGTGGTTTCTGCTTTCCTGTGTTCAGCATAACTCCAGGGAGGCTTTCAGTCTGTTGGGTCAGTTGCCCTGCATGCCATGGAGCTGCTCGGGGGTCTTCAGATTGTGGTGTCCATTGCCCAGTTGCTTTCTATGCAGAGGAACTCCTGGAATGCCTTTAAGCTGTGGTGTCTTTAGGGGAGCAGACAAGCTGATAGTCAGTTGACCAGTTGCCTTGTGTGCTGCAGATCTCTTGGAATGTCTTCAGGCTGTGGTGTCAGTTGCCCTATGTGCAGCAGATCTCTTGAGATATCTTCAGGCTGTGGTACCAGTTGCCCTGTGTGCAGGGAATCTTTTGGGATGCCTTAGGCTATGGTGTCTTCAAGGTAGGAGACTACCTGAGAGTCTTCCCCAGCAGTAGGTACTGGCTGGAAGGGAAGTAGAATTTGAGGAGGGGATTGTTGGAAGGTGAAATGTCTACTTGGCTCCCAGCAGCAGCTGTGGGACTTCTGGGTGGTACTTACCAGTTGCCCTGTGTGCAGTGGATCTCCTGGTATGCTTCAGGCTGTGGTGTCTTCAGGGGAGCTGACTGATTACACTTTTCTATTCTCCCAACTCCTCCAAGGTCCCACTCACTCAACTCCATCCTTCTTTCTCTCTCTCTTTAAAAAACAGGAAAAAAAAGTAAAAAATAAAACAAACCCAAAAACCCAAGAAAACCACACACATGCTCACAATCTCTCTCTCTCTCTCTCTCTCTCTCTCTCTCTCTCTCTCTCACACACACACACACACACACACACACCTTCCACAAAAGCACTAGGCTGAAAATCATAATATACAACCAAGAGATCAATAAGACTAAAAGAAAAAAAAGGCCCGAACAAAGTAATATGAGATAAAATGTCTACAAAATATATCATTGATTTCATTTTGTTTTAGTCATCTACTATTGAGATCCATCCTGAAGTGTGGCTATTATGTCCAATGAGGCTCCATTGGAGAAAACTGATTTTTCCTTTGGAAGTGTGTGGAAATTACCAGTAGTTTCTTGATGAGAAGTGGGAGCCAATGTTCACTTAAATGAGAAGAAACTCAAAGCAATTTCCATAAAATCAGGAACAAGACAAATTTACCTACTCTCTCTATATCTATTTCATAAAGTGCTTGCAATCTTCGCTAGAGCAATAGGACAACTGAAGAAGATCAAGAGGGTGTAAATAAGAAGGGAAGAAGTCAAAGTATTTTTATTTGGAGATGATATAATTTTATGCATGAAAGTCCTCCAAACGCTAACAGAAAACTTCTATAACAGATTGACACTTGAATAAGTTAGCAGGCTACAAAATTAGCACACAAAGATCAGTGGCCTTCATATATACAAATGATCATTTCTTCATTTCTTTACATTCAACTGTTGATCATATCATAGAACTGTTTTTTTTTTCTTTTGAGAAGCATGTTTTGTTCATTCTCAATTATACCATCACTTTATATCATTTCTTGATTTCCCTTAGGTATGTTGCTTTTAAATCTCATTACTTGTTAGTGAGTAATTATTGTCATGTGTTAGTGTGTGGGCATTTGTGTGTAGAGGACAGAGGTTAATATTGGGAATCTTCCTATTCTTTCTTGATTTCTCTTCACCATATATTTTTGAGACATGGTCTGTAACTGAACCTGGTCTTGCCAACTAACTAGAGTACCTGCCCAGCATTACCCAAGGACCCAACTGTCTCTGCATCTTCAGTGCTGGAATAACCAGCACCAGTGTTTGCCACTACAACAAGAACATGGGTGCTAGTTATGAAACTTTGGTTCTCATGCTTCTGTGACAAGCACTTTACCAGTTGATCTATCTTGCCATCTTCCAGGAAAGTATTCTTAGAAAGGCCTTTGTCAGGCAATCTTACTATTAGTATAAACTTGCTTTTAGTGTTTTTTCTCATTTAGTTTAAAGTTTTTGTGTTTTAGATGACAAGACATGTTTTTTTAAAAGCCCTTACTATTTTGAGTAAAAAATTAGAATCTTACATAAATTCAGTGTTTTGATATGAATTTACTGATGTTATCTCAATGATGTACTGGGTGAATGGTGAAAACCTACATTCTCCACTTATCTCCTGATATTGGGGGATAAGATAGAAACATTTATTATTTCTCCTTAAGTATGGAGTTTTAGATGTTCCTCCAGGCTTTTGATTCTACTTTGGCACCCTGAAATTCTTTCTACATTAAAAAGAACTTACTTAGGTTAAAAATTACATTATGAACCAAGACACAAAATATGTATCTAAACCATATGCTTATCATGTGTAATCATTATTAAGAGGATGAGCTAGTGCTCTGACAGAATAAGCCTTTAGATATACAAAGTAGTCATTTAAGCAGAGTCTCTGATTACAAAGAACATTGCCAAACATTTTGCTTTTGGTTTTCCAAGAAGCAGAGTTTGAGATATGTATCTGCTTTTTTAAAAGTTGATCACGAAAATTGCCAAGAAAGTGAATGTAATAGGAAGCCTCTGAATGGTCTCTGAAGAACATTGTGAAGCAGTAGCTAGCCTGGGCTAGCTGAGAATTTGAAGAATGTAAGCTACTTAAGAATTAGCTCCTATAGGTTTCTGTTTGAGGGCTGCCCACTGTTGGCTGAGAAAACTGCAATGATGAGAAAAAGCCCTCAGGCTTTGAGATGAAATAATGACATTTGTGAGTCAGCCAGATATGTGCCAATAGCAAGCCTGAGGGAGCTGCAAATGATGTCAAAAACAGCAGCAATGTCACTAGCCAAGTTGCTTGCTAGAAGGCCCCTACAATGCTTCATGGCCACATTTTGGTAACTAGAATAAAACATTTTGGTGAAAATGGGACACATTTAGCTGGATCCTATTCCATCCTCTAACTCTGGTTTCTTCACGTGTTGCAAGAACACACTTTCAGATTAATAAGATAAATGCTTCTCTTTCTTGTCTTTCTTTAGCGTCACAATCAACCTTTCTTGTACTTTTCATCATCATCAAGACCATCATCTAGTGCTCTTCAAAAAACTCATGTCCCATCACTTTAAATGCCATTGGCAAATCCATCCTGGAATATTAGGAAATGTTATGTCACAATCCCAGACTGAGCTGAATCCTAAGAGGGAATCAAAAATGGAATAAGCCAAGCCCTAAAGACTGACTAGCTATCATACTGTGGGAAGGAAATGTCACATCTGTTTTTCTCTGTTCCAGTAAACACTTTTTACCTATAGCTATTCTGGTACCAGTTCACTTCTGTGTTCAATTCAGGAGCAGCAGAATCTGAAGATTTATTAGCAAGAGCTGAGCATCATGAGTTAATTAATACTTAGAACATGGACTCCTAAAGCACATGTCCATGAAGCAGAGCTCTCCCTACCAGAGGTTTTGAGTGGTTTGGAAGGAAACCATTTGACACTAGATTTCTAGCTACTAAGAGTTCACAAATAATTTTAAACTGTAATAGAACATTGTAAGAATAAATTGAAAGTAGAATTGTTTAATTTTACCTACAGCCACAAAGGACACTTTTCTTGCTTGGGGCTTTATGATGATTATAACAGGAGGGGGAGGAGTCATTTCTATTCCTTAAATGCAGCCCTTAGAAATGTGTAAAAATATGTAGAAACCAATTTATATGCACAGAGAAGACAGTGTCTCATATTTCTTGAAGGATAATAGCAATTTCACCCTTCCTATATGTTTTGACTTGTCTTAAAATGTGAGAATATAGAATCATACAATGAAAAATTTTTTAAATGTCCTAGGTGTGAAATGTCAAATTATTCCTATGGTTAGAAACATTCAACCTACACAAAACTCTCTAACTCATTTTAAGAGAAAGCCTCCCTTTTATTCTTCCTCTGTTACTTCTAAGGGCAGTCAAAAAATGGCCTTGCTTTCAACATAAGAACGAAACAAAGCCAAGACTCCTCCAAAATCTGGATTAGCTTAAAAGAAAATTAGTTTTGGAAATGTCAGGCATTTTTGTTGAAAGTTCTTTTAGTATTAAACCAAAAATTAATATCTGCAAGAAACTCTTCATGTGTACCTACCTCCTCTAACCAATGTTTTAAATTGATGAGAAGTAATGATGTTTAACACAGTATTTGTGTTGCTTTTTACTGCTCTTATAACAAATTACTTTAGATTTTATGGGAAGGAAAGACAGGAAAGACTTGCATAATGCAATAACCATTCCTTGCTTTTCCTTGAGTGATTAGAAAGATTTAATGCAGATATTTTGTATGTCTGTTTTGGCAAATACACTATGGACTATCAGGGGTGTCTTTACCACTGACAACAGAGTCGTTGGCCTGACATAATCCAAACGCATGACAAAGCCAGTTCCCAAACAGATTTAGAAGAATTACAGTTAATAATGCAACCTAAGATTCGTGATATTTTAGACTCGTCTGTCTCCTTGATCTTGTGAAACACTTATAATAAACCTTCACATATTTCATGTTTCCTTTTAAAATTTATGTTTATTTAAGAAATCTTAATAGAACAGATGATTCTAAGGCTGGAAGAATTTTAAAAGTCAATAGTTGAAGCAAGTTATGGCAACTATGTGCTTATTACCAGAGATTTTTTTATAGTAGTATAAATATTTTTTGGTTTATTTGTATGACAGTCACTGGTAAGAAGTGGTGGAATGACTGTAACTGTACAATTCAAAGACATGAGCCTTAAGATAGCATACGAAAATACAAATGGCCTTAAGTTAACTGATGGCATAAGCCACAACTCCAAAATCATGATCTATTAGAGAAAAAAGTAGAAAAGACTCCCTGGGTCTTGAATGTTCCTGGGTGAAGATAAAATGTTGAGGCTTGCTTCAATTATTTATTTAAAAAAAAAAAAAAGAGAGAAAGAAAGAAAAACTTGACTCTGTGTAAGATACTATGAAGATGTGGAAGATAAGACTGCTATGCAAATGATCAACTAAATGCGAAATACAATAACAAGGCAATTTTTTAATACTTTATCTTCTTATGGGAAAAGTGATATTGTAGCTCTATTATTAATCTTCATTCCTTTCCCTGAATATATTAAAGTGAAGACAGATGCAGGCAGTTAAAACACAAGTAGGAAAGGGTGTATGTTGACAAAAATATGAACTCTGTGGACAGTATAACAGCTTTAAGTTGAAAGAATGCTTTCTATTTGGTTGGGTTTTGTTGTGCTGTTGTAGCTGTTTTTGTTCTACAGTGGTAATGGTCAGGTAGAAATAACAGGACACAGACATGTTGAAGCGGGGGACATTGCATCTAAGGGGACATTAAAGACTCCAGTTCTCGATGGCTAGGAGCAGCATCTCGGTACCAAGGAGGCACAAAGCTTGAGATTTAGTACATCTTTCTTTCTTTTCTAATCAGTTTTAATCTATAGACTCTATCCACTATAGTGGCTTCACATTTACAGAATAATTGAGCACAATGCACAAACATATCCTATGCCCATCTTTCCCTCATTGTATTATCCTGTTACTGACCTTGTTCATTAGCAAAGCATGTATATTATAATTGTTAAACAAATATGAGCCCAGTCTTATTAACTAAATTGCATAGTTAATAGTAAGGTTCACATTTGGTGTTTTAAAATCTATGTATTTTGACAAATACAAATTGTCTTAAGTCACCATGGCAAGTCATTACAGTATTTTACTACCCACATATCTAAGTTTCTAGAAACCATGAGGCCCTTACCTTCTACTAGTGATAAAACTTGAAGTTGCCTTTATAAAACATTTGGGAGAAAGGAGTTTTGCTAGCTCAAGGCGAAGACTAACTACATCTAAATGGAGAGGTTTGAGTGAGTCCAGGTATACAGAATGGCATGGACCCTTGCATCCAGGGACAGCTGTCAAAGTACAGCCCCTTGACTTCCTTCATCTGGAGGCTTTCATTGGAAAAACTGAAACCACTGACTGCCATTTTGAATGTACCATTGCCCACCCCCACCCCACCCCTACAGGGCTTCATTTTTCTAATAGATGACTTTATTCTCTCTCTCTCTCTCTCTCTCTCTCTCTCTCTCTCTCTCTCTCTCT
>JADRCH010000645.1:338653-483209 GCA_019843965.1 Rhynchomys soricoides | reverse complement strand
TCTCTCTCTCTCTCTCTCTCTCTCTCTCTCTCTCTCTCTCTCTCTCTCATATTTGTTATAAAGTTTGTTAGCAGATTTTCTCTTAAAGAAGAGCATAAAGCCTGGACTCAGAAAATCTGAATCTTGGTCTCAGTTCATTTATTTGTTATCTGTGTGCTTATGGGTCACTAGGCTAATCCACCTCGGCTTAGTTTTGTGCTGTGTGGAAGAGAAAGCTAGAGTAGAAAGCAAAGGAGTGAAATCTGACTCCTGGTCCTACTTCCTAGTTACGAGGATAAGGGAAAATTTAGCTACCCAAGGCTGCATTGCAACTATTGTTTCTTCTCCTTCAGCCATATCCTTACTTGCTGCCTCCTGTTGGGACTATTGAGGTTGGGGAATATGGATACATGTCTAGGAACTGTCAATCCAATGGCACCTAGAGAAACAGAAAGAAAAAAATCAGAGCTGATGAGATGGTTCAGAAGGTTAAGATATTTGCTACCAGAACTAACAACTTGAATTCAATACCAAAGACTTACATGGTGGAGAGACTCCAGCAAATTGTTCTCTGACTGCAACCTGATTATCATGGAATATACCTTCTTGCATATATTAAGAATAAAAGAAAAGAAAACAAAGTGTAAGAAGTGGAGCTTAAGAGGAGGGTACAGCTTAAATCAGCAGTGACTGGTGAATGTTCAGTAGAAATTGAAAGTTGTAAGCTGAAAAGGTGAAGAAGGAAGATAGCACCTACCAGAGCATGACATGATAAAAGGTCGTGTGAATTTATTTGGTTTTTTGATGAGATTTTTGTTTTCCTGTGAAAGATGTCTCTTACAAAGTCACTATGACATTCTTAGACAGGTGATTCTCTAAACAAAATGTTATTGTATGATTCTCAGAACGGTTGCCTAATCTTTGAAGTCTGAAACATGACCTACCTGCCCATCATTAAAGTAGTAGGTGATGTCCTATCTGAGGTACTTTCTGAATAGTCTATCATGTTTGATTAAAATGGCTATTTTAGGCATTCTTAGGTATTTATATGTGTCTTTCCCATGGAACTCTCAAGGACTCTGTGGTCTAGAGCCTCTTGTTTCATCTGGGCACTCTTGGAACCGACCCTAGATGATGCTTCACGTGTAGATGATGTCTATTGTAGTAGACCTTCAGTCTTATAGCATGGAGTCAATGCTCTCCATTGAGCAGTGTTGGACTACATGAAAATTAATGAACTCCTTGAATTTCATTAGAAAAATACATAGAAAAATAATACAATGCAGAACTGTGATAAAGGAAAAAAACCACTCCACAGTGTGTCTTTACACAGAGAGCATTCCATGAAGAATGGTGCTGGGAATACTTATGAGAAGATGCCTCAGGAACACTTTCTACCAAAATGCGGCTTCCCCAGCTTCACTGGCTCTCCCTATCTGCTAAATAGAACTGTGCTAATTATTTTGTGTCTTTATGACAAAACAGCTGACAGAATTGATATATGTGGTATTGTCCTGGCTCTATTTATGCTTGGGAAACTCCAATCACTAGGATATGACTTATGATATCAGAAGCCCAAGGGATAGGAGCTTTCTCTTTAGCACAGACAGGAAGCAGATAGAAAGCGAGGAGGTGTATCCTTCAAAAAGACATGTACTGACTGACTTCCTGTATCTAAGAGCCACCTCTTAGAGTTTCCAGAATTTCCCAAACTGGCACCAACATGTCGATATCTATGAAGGGCATTTCATATTCAAAGTATATCAAGGATTAATAAATGGGTAGTTATCAAAACTAAGTGATTAAATGAATAGTGGTTGTATTGATTTTTAGCCATTATTCTAGATGTCATAGCTAGTGTATTAGTGAAAGTACTAGTACAGTACTGACATAAGCCACATCCTGGTACTGATCTGAGTATTCGAGAAAGCAATGCATGTGAACTGACTGGCCTCATGTTGGTGTTTAGTGACCCCTTGATACAGAATGTCACCATCTCCTCGGCAGTACACCACATTCCACTCTTAGAACTGGAACTTTACAGAACTCTCCACTTGCCATAGTCTTTGCTCAATGGCATATCAACTCCAGAACACCTATACTTTGCAGCTTTTCTCTATCTTTGTGACATTGTAACCATAAGAGGCTGTGATTTTACTGTGTACATGATAGTTTTCCTAGACTTCATAGGGTTGCATCTGATGCTTGCAAAGATCTGGGTCTTTTGTTTCATGAATACCAATGGTAGGTGAGATGACAAGCTATTTTTCTGGTTTTCACCAGGTGTTTGACAGTATTTGACAGGATTAGTACCTAGTGCAACTCTGGTAAGCAGAGTGGTCAGGGAATATGCTAAGAGTTTAAAACCTAAGATACATTTTCTTTCTTCTTATTATACAATCAAATTCTATTTTTGATCTGTAAAACAAACCATAGCATTAATCCTGGTTGTAATATACCTTCTGTGACTTACAAGTTCACTCCATAGAATTTCATGCACAATGTACCTTAGCATTACTACAGACTTGCTTGTTTTTTTATTGGGGTATAAAATATAGTTATAAAAGAAGACCAAAACCAAAAGATAAGTAAAAGGCTAAACAAAATAATTTAAAAAGGAATAATATAGTTAAGATTTTGAACATGTGATAAAAGTAAAAATTGTAAAAGATCCAAGAAAACATAAATGGACAATTCTTTCTTTTTTCCTCTTTTGACAGAGTAAGTCAAAGTTACAGTTAAATAGTTAACTCAGATATCATGATTTCTGATTGTGTGTTGCCTTTCTGCATCTATTAAAGCTTTATTTAACATCTTGCCTACCCAGAATATGACATATGGACCATGTGGGTGAGTGTTACATGAATGCCACTTATGTAGTCTGACTGTGGAGGCTTCAGAATAATCCAAATGTTAAATTGCCATTAAAAAAAAAAAAAAAAAAAAGGAGAGACTTAAAAAAACCTCAGAAGGAGAAGGAATAACACCAAGTACAATAAATGTTGCCTGAAGTCTCCAGGGAAGGATTCAGAGCCAGGTGACCTCTAAGTCAGCAGGAAGAAGTTAAGATGTCCCCAGTATGATATGTGCTTTTGTGCTTTGGAGGGAGGAGAGGGCAGGGAAGAATCCTCATGTAGGTGAAGGGTGTGTGTGTGATTTTAAAAGACGCTCTTGTTTTAGTTTAATAGATTCTTTGCATTATGGTAAAACTTGACAGTAAAAAGTCATCTTAATGGAAAGCTTCAAAAGTTGAGTGAATGTTATAGACCAATGTCACATTTTAAAATGCAATCTGTTGTTAATGAGAACTTGAAAAATAGAATTTAAACACCTTTCAAATGTGTTTAAATAAAAATAGCTGATTACTTGTGGAAAGCTGTATTTTTTTATTTTTGGTGTAGAGCAGTTTTAATCTAATCTTTTAAAAAATGTAAAACTCATTACATTTTGCTTGGGCAATGAATAAAGTTTCAAAGTAGTTGTTCAATTCTAACCTATCAGCTTAATTATAACATACAATCTTTCAGTGCCAAATTTCAATGTCTAAAAGAAATAAAACACTATTTTAACTATGCTAAGTTGATTTGATTGATGTGGGTCATTGTTGTGAAATATACAAACATCCTGTGACATTGGGTCCTCCAAGGGCAGAAAGTCTACCAAATACCTAACTTCCTGAGTTCCTCACAGACACACGCATCCTCCTCAAGCAAGGCAGTTTACTCACTTGCTTTTAGAATCAGAACACCTACTTTTCAATATTCTCTCAGTCCTGCATGGTCTTTACTTATCAATTGTGGTGAGCAGTGTCCTTCATGGTCATGAGACTGGAAAAGTGTTTATTGTTTGTTTGTTTGTTTTGTCTATGCTTGGGTACTCTCATCCAGATTCACCTCTACATTCACTAGTTTTTGGCTCCAATCTGCAATTTCTTTCTATTATGAAGCAAGGAATCATATCAGGGCTTAGAATGGTTCAGAGGCCAGGCCTTGGATACCATGAGGTGTTCCTTACATTTGGAGTCCTTAAATATTTCTAAATTCTCTGTCTCAGAATGCCAATATCTAGGTAAGCATATCATGAGAGTACAACTACAGATGCACAATTACTATTTTCTGGAGTGGTTTTATCTGAAAATGGTAGAGGGAATAACAGCCAGATATCTAGGTTGCAGCCTAACATTGATTCTCAGGCCCTATAGGAAAGTGCTTCTGTTGCAACTGAGGCCAGACCATTGTAGGTTCAGGAACAATTCTTTCTTAGGTAGAAATTGATAACAAAACTAAACAAACTAAACACCAGTCAAGTAAAAAACAGCAAAATAAAAACAAACAAACAAACAACCTCTCTGCTACGAGCCAGCAACTATACCTAAGTATAGTGGAAACAAACTAAAAAGCTACCTCCTTTTCCACCTGAAAACCCATTGTCACTCCATGGTTTTCCAGTTGATGGTAGACATAGATAAGAAAGTGAACAAACATAATCTACTCTGTGGGGAGAGCTATGATGTAAAATAGCACAGGCATAGCTAGGAGATGGGACAATGGTTCTCTCTGATGCCAGTATTAATAGATTTGAAATGGTGTTGTTGCCACAGCAAGTAAGCAAAGCACTCAGGAGATGCACATTGTTCCCAGAAAGCTAGTATATTCTGTTAACTTTGGGAGTGGACATTAATATCCATGGACACAAGCTATGAGACAAGTTTCACCAAATTACTCCCTTGTAAGCATGGAGTTCAAGGTGTGGAGATCATGGCTAAAGCTCAGTATGAAGTAAAATGGGAGTGCTGGATATGGTTCCCTGGTCTACAATAAGCCCATGAAGGAGGTAGAGTGTAGAATAGAATTGACTCTCATATACCCTGGTTTCTGCATTTCCCTGAGGATTTACTACTTAATGATATCTGGATCAAATATTTTGAAAGCTAGATTATGAAGACAGTAGTTGCTATAGTAATATGAACATTATGAATATGTTAAGAATTGGTCCCTTTGTGGCTTTCTAATATGTTTGTTTTCATTAAGGAATTTTTAACCTTGCATTTTGTTTAAAAAGACACTGCATAAACTGAGTGCTAGTCTTTACATTTATTTTTTTCCTCTCCTTTAATTAATTTCTTTCTTTCTTTCTTTCTTCTTTCCAAGACAGGGTTTCTCTGTGTAGCCCTGGCTGCCCTGGAACTCACTCTGTAGACCAGGCTGACCTCGAACTCAGAAATCTGCCTGCCTCTGCCTCCCAAGTGCTGGGATTAAAGGCATGCTCCACCACTGCCCGGCTTAAATTTATTTTTTAAATCTAATTTAGTCTGTCTTAATAATTTTTCACTTTTATTTTAAATTTCATATGTAAATTAAAACTTACAGTTCTAAGTAGCTCTGAGTACTTTTCTTCACTGTGTAATTCTGAAAGGCCAGAAGACCAGGAAATATGTCTACTGAGACATATCCTTAGTCCTGTAGCTAATTGGAGGAAGTAGTCTTAGCCCCATGACTCATCCAAGTTGGGTGGCCTACATTCTTTTAAACTGAGTTTTGCCAGGTTTTTCTGGAAAGAATCAAGGTTAATTTCAGACAAGAAAGATGGAATGATATAAGGAGGTGGAACTGGATTCTGAAGTTGTATACTGCAGGAAGTAATATAGGAGCATAGAAGAAGGCGTCATCTTAAGAAAAGAGAAATTGTGACTAACTATAAGCCATGATTTTGTGCAAGTATTTAGGCAGAAAAGAAAGAAACTTAGCTGTTAAATGAAAGGATGTGGGTGGTCCAAAAAGAAGCAAGAGCAACTGTGTACTGCAGCACAGGAGGTAGGGAATTAAAAGGCAGAGTTGTGGATACTAGTGTCCTAGAGCACAAAACTTTCCATATTCCATGGTTTCTACTGTACAATCTTATTGCCTAACTCCTGTCTAAGAAGGCATGCTGATGCAATCAAGTATTTAGGTTTGCCATAGCATCTTTTGTGCCTGCCATAGAACAAATGTCAAGTAAACTAATTTTGCTAATGTAAAGCTGAAGAAGACTTATAATTTTCTGATTCTTTTCAAGCTATTTTCATCAACTTTGAGATTTACTATCTACTTGGTAGATGCTAATACAGGCTGGGTTTATCCTCCATAATTTATAGATCATGTATAAAAATACAGAAAAAATGGATTACAATTTCTATTCTTTAATGAATTCAGTATTTATACTTTTACATCAAATAAAATGTCTTAGCTTTTGTGTTGTAGAAAAAATGTAAAATTACATAAAGAATAATTGAAAAATTAAGTAGTATTTCTTACAACCTCATTCTTGATATATATATTTTAGGATTTGACAACTTTAGATTTAATATTGAAACAGAAGTTGTAATTATAAAGCAGGAGTAAAAAGATAACAAGGGTAAGCAAAAGTGCACAATTAAAGTGATGATTTCTGAAGTCATTTTAATAAAATTAAGGGTAACAGTCTAAAGCAGAATATGAATGTTAGTAAAAATATAACAAAACTATGTTTTTAAAACAAAACTCAGATTGTGTGTTTATTTTAGCTAACAGGTCTGAAATACAGGCTAATCATTTCATGCTGCAGTAACAAACATTCCTAGGTGAAAGAGGCTTCCCACAATACAGTTCATTTCTTATAATGGTTCACTTGTCATACAGCCAACAGAAGGCTCAGCAGTCACTCAAAGATTCTGGAGACAGCCTGGATTTTCACAGCTTTGGTGACCACAGAGGTTGAGTGAATAGAGCACTATAGTGAAAAGTTTTGTTCAGGCCCTTGCTTCTCCCAGAGGTGACTCTTACTATTCCTCAGTTTTGTTTAATGACTGAAGTGAACAAAATGTTTACACCTCATTCTAAACAAGCCCAGAAGTGCAAGAACTAGAATATTTCTACAGTACTAATGATGTCCACAAAAATTAGGCTTTATATTGGCCAAGAAAAGAGAACGATTAACAAGGCACATGCCCAGGCATTGACATTACTTGTGACTCTCCATGCCCTTTCACTTGATACACATCCTCTCATGAAAAATGGTGTCCTTGAGCAACTGCATTGTGATGTCCCAGATCATTCTCTATGACCTTCAGTATTACTTGTGAATAGACTCCTTAGAACCAAAGTCATCATTAATTGATTTCAATGTAATGATATTAATACATGGATTGGATTAAAATACAGAAAGGCTTTGATGATAGGAAACAAGAGGCAATTCTGAAATGTTTTTTAAAAGACAGCTTGTTATAAAATACCTGACATAAGCAATTAGGAAGACATACTTTAGACCTTGATTGCTGTGTTTCAGTTTGGCCAGGCTAGGACTGCTCAAGTCCTGAAAGGCAGGAATCAATACTTTGAGGGCCTGCACACTAAAGTTCACCTTCTACAAGTTCCTATGGCAGCTTGACTGATTTGGGAAACAAGTCTTCTGCATACAAGCCATTGAGAGAATTTTCATATCCAAACTCTAGCCGTGGAGAAGGACGGAAGTAAATAAAAAAGGAAACAGATAAAGTCCAGTGAATGTAACGTTATTCTCTGAGACAGACCCTGCTTGTCCTGACAGGACACATGTCCTGAGTGACCTAAACGGTGTTTTCAGATTTAGGGCTGACTGAAGATCACATTTTCTACTTCACAGGCACTCTCAGCTTCTCAGACACTTGTGGCTGTGTCAAAAGATATTTTGAGAACCAAAACGCTGTGTAGGTAGAAATGTGCAGCTGAATAGTCTCCCTTCTCCCCAGAATCTGGACACCGAATCCCTTCTGCCTTATTCACTCTATAATTCCTTCAAATCCACTCCACTTTCAAATAACATTTTAGTTAGAATGTTCAAGAATTCTCAGAAGAAGCAACGGTCTGCTTCAAGCCCATCAGAGCCAGAAGAAATGTCTCTGAAGAATAATTGATAGCCTGTTCACTCTTGTGGAACTGGCCATAACTGGAAGCATCTTGCATTCTTTAATATTTACTTATAATAGAGCTCTTTCTAATATAAGCATGAAACCTAATTTGGGTTTTCAATTTGTTGTCTAAAATACAGAAAAATATAGTTTACAGCTATACTTCTTATGTAATCATTGTATGTGAGGGATAGGGGTGGGAAGAAGGGGATACACCCTAGATAATATAATCAAAGTTAGTAGAAGTTGCCAAAAGGCTCATAGTGGTAGTTGGAGTGGCTGGCATAATTAATTTATATTTCTGTCACTCAGAGAGTAACTATCTGTCTTGACTCATTTTCAAGACAGACTGTATAACTCTTAGCAAAATATGATTCAACTAATACAGAGAGTCAAGAAATACATTTATTCATAGGGAATTTAAAGAAAAACCAAATATTTTCTGAAAGCTTTCCAAATTCTGTTTTTGGCCCTGAAGTTTCTAAATATGTAGAACATAGAGAAACTAGATTATGAAAGACACCCATGGTGCTTTTAATGGCACCCAATAAAGGTCCACAATCCCTTTAGAGTAATCTTCAGTCTCTAAAACCAAGAAATCTTTCTTAACAAAAGGGAAGAAGGACTAATTAGGGTGTGCATGCCATGACCGATTAAGAGATCTGTAATACAGAAGTGCTTCTGACCTGTAAGCCTCCGGTGCCCAAGGACAGATAAGTTCTTGGAGTTCTGGGTAGGTTTTTCCTTTTTAAAATAAGCTTGGTTGCACCAATTGCACAAATTGTGTGCTTGATCACATATAAGCAGGAAGTATGCTGAGATGTATGCTTGCCTCTCATTGGATGAAGACAGAAAGTATGCAGCCATGTGAGTTTTGCTATTATAAGCCCCTGACTGATGTGATTCCATGTCCTACTCTTGGAATCTTGGGTATGGATCTGGTTAACATTTAATGTAGCTTGCTTCAAATTTGCCTCAAAAATTGTAGTCATGTTCTTATTCTTTACAAGTGGGACTAACATCTCCAAAATGCAAGATGAAGAAGCAGATTTCATCGGGCAAGTAGCAGACCTTGGGAACCAATGAAAGCCTGCCTTAGGAAAAACAAGCACAAATTTCCCACATGCTAATTTCCACCCTGTATCTCAATCATTTACTCTTGGCCTAGTTCCTAACCTTCGGGATTTATCACTAGTCCATGCATCCCAACACTCTAGTTTTTTCTGCCTTAGAAAGTGATACATCAAGACAGCTTCTTTGCTCTGTTTTTCTTGGTTTGCTTAGTGCTAGTGTTGTAACTATACCTTTCAGAAATGCATTGTTTTCTTGTTTGAAATGCAGATTGTAGTCTGTCATAGATAAAACCATTGCCCCTTGCTTTGTGATTTGCATATTGGACTGGCTCCTGATGTATGTTTTGAATGTTTGTCAGCAGGAAACATTTTATAATTAATGGCTCACTTCTACCTCTAGAATTTTATTAGGCTTTCAATATACCCTATTAACTTCTAGCTTTGAAACTAAAATAGTAATGACTAGAATAGAAATTTAAATACTATTTCTGGATTTTAAAAAATATTTACAGATTATATAGGAAACTAAATTTTCTACAAAGACATGGCTGAATTAAACACAATATAACAATTTACAAAGAGCATCAGTTTATTTTTTTTTATTTTTTTTTAAATACATTGAAGTGAATAGGATTTCTGGTAGTCAATTGTAAGTCAGTTAAACTTGATAATTTATTTATTTATTTATTATTTTTATTTTTGATATTTTGTTTACATTTCAAATGTTTTCCCCTTTCTAGGTATCCCCTTTGGAAACCCCCTATCCCATTCCCCCCTCCCCCTACCTCTATGAGGGTACTCCCCCTCTCTCTCACTCATTCCCATTTTCCCTCCTTGGCATTCTCCTATACTGGGGCATCTAGCACTCTCAGGTCCAAGGGCCTCTCCGCCCACTGATGGCCAACAAGGCCCTCCTCTGCCACATATGTGGCCAGCACCTTGGGTCCCTCCACATGTATTCTTTGGTTTGTGATCCAGTCTCCGGGAACACCTAGGGGTCAGGCCAGTTGACACTGTTGCTCCCTCCATGGGGCTGCAAACTCCCTCACCTCCTACAGTCCCTTCTCCAATTCCTCCATCTAGGACCCCATGCTCAGTCCAGTAGTTGCTGTGAATTGAATCTTGGGTATTCCCAATATTTGGGCTAATATCCATTTATCAGTGAGTACATACCATGTTTGTTCTTTTGTGACTGAGTTACCTCACTCAGAATGAGATTTTCAAGTTCCATCCATTTGCCTGTGAATTTCGTGAAGTCATTGTTTTTAATAGCTGAGTAGTATTCCATTGTGTAAATGTACCACATTTTCTGTATCCATTCCTCTGTTGAGGGACATCTGGGTTGTTTCCAGCTTCTGGCTAATTATAAATATGGCTGCTATGAACATAGTGGAGCATGTGTCCTTATTACATGTTGGAGCATCTTCTGGGTATATGCCCAGGAGTGGAATAGCTGAGTCCTCAGGTAGTACTATGTCCAATTTTCTGAGAGTCTGCCAAACTGATTTTCAGAGTGGTTGTACCAGCTTGTAATCCCACCAGCAATGGAGAAGTGCTCCTCTTTCTCCACACCCTCACCAGCATCTGTTGTCACCTGAGTTTTTGATCTTAGCCATTCTGACTGGTGTGAGGTGGAATCTCACAGTTGTTTTGATTTGCATTTCTCTGATGACTAAGGATGTTGAACATTTCTTTAGGTGCTTCTCAGCCAAAGTTGATAATTTATGTCAGCAAGAAAAGAATATTAAAAGCCAGTACTAGAAAGGTTGAAATTATTCTCAACATGGCTTGAAGTTACTGATTGAGATTGTTGGATAAGGTAACATTGGAGAAGCTTTGCATAGACATCTCACTGCCTCTCTTGAGATTTGAGATGAAAATTCCATGTCCTCCCTCCTCCTCATCCATTTATATTCAAATGAGTATTTATAGATATTCATAGACAGATGGTAGAAATAATGAGGTATTCAGACCATTGATATTAATATTTTCAAACAAAGAAAAAGCTGTTCTCTCCACAGATAGGTGTGTAACTAACTAGAGAATGTTCTTTTAAATAAAAAATATCTAGAGAAATCAGTACTTGTTTTATAACCATCTTCATCTGAGATCCACCTGCCTCTAGGAAATTGGCTTATTGTTCTTGTCTCATTCCTTACTAATTATAGGAAATCAGACTATCTGCCATATGATTATAAGGCTTATAGAGAAAAATTAGATAATTTGTTTTTTATTGATATATATTATTTATAATTGGTTCATATAATCAAAGTAATATAATGCTTGCATACAATGGATTTTGATCACAAGCATTCTCTATTACCCCCCCTTTTTCTCTTGTTCCCTCATACTCTTACTGATCTCTTTCCAGAATTACCTTTTTTCCCCCTGCTTACTCTGTAATGATAGATGTTGGAACACTGAGGACCATAAAGTATGTCTGAGCCAATCTTGAACTGTTCTCTGTTTTCTTATGGTTATAGTAGCCAATATTTCTGAAAAGTTCCCTCTAGCACAGCAGTTCTGAGCCTATGGGTCACTATAACTTTGGGTGGGGTTTAACTACCCTTTCACTGAGGTCACATATAAGAATACCCTACGTTACAACCACGGCACCTTCAACTCAAAATATATTTTGCCTATAAGAATTGCAGAAATAAAACTGGAACAGAGACTGAGGAAATAGCCCACCAATCAGTAGTCCACCTTGAGACCCATCCCACAGGAGAGAGCCAGCCCTTAATACTATTAAGGATATTCTGCTATGTTTGCAGACAGGAGCATAGTATAACTGTCTTCTGAGAGGCTTCGTCCAGCAGCTGGAGAACCAGGTGCAGAGAACCACAGCCAATCAATAGGCAGAGCTTGGGAATAAGTGAAAGTTGTAGAACAGTTAACATTACAATTCATAACAGTAGCAAAATTACAGTTATGAAGTACCAACAAAAATGATTTTATGGTTGGGGGGTGCACCACAACATGGCAAACTATATTAAAAAGTCAAAGCATTACAGAGGTTAAGAACTACTGTTCTATCCCTATCCAACCATGAAAAAAAAGCCTCACCTTTTAATGCTACTACTTTGGACATTAAGTTTCACTATAGCTTACAGAGGGACATAAATGTTCATACAGTGGAGTTACCCAGTCATTGGCAACTGGGAAGAGTGAGGAAATCAACACCATGTGGAGCAAACCTTTTATCAATGGATATGGGAATCAGTGAATATTGTTTTTCTTTCTTTGTGTGAACAAAACTTAATAAATCCAGTTTAGGAAGAACCTCTTAAAAAACTCAACAAAAAACATATAGTTAGGCATGGTTTATGTTAGTAGTGTTAACATCAGTACCATAGTCCTTTCTGCTTTATATCTTTTTTTTGTAGTTTTTTACTCTCTTTTTTCCTCGCTGAATATTCTTGAGATTATAATTCTTAATCAAGCTAATCCACTCCACATAATCTATGTCTCAGGCTCTAATTCCTGAAAATCCAATGGCAAGAACATTTAGAACCCTTACATGCATAAAACATAGACCTGGGTTGACTTTAAAGAATCTACTGAATACATTTTAGTCAGGGTCTTGTAAAATACTTTTATTACTACAAAATCACTTGTAGATAACTGACTCAAAATGTCCTGTCATATGAATAACATACATAAAGCAAGATAGAATGTTTTTAGATAAGATATACATGAACAAGCTCTCAAAGGAAACAAAACAGAAGTAACGATCACCTAAAGTGCTATTGATGGGGGAAAGACTAAAATTTTTCATTAATTAAATAAAAATAACTTCAGTGTTCTGCTGCTGTGTACTTAAATCATTTTATAATAAAGAAGGGTTTATTTTGGCTCACAGATTTAGAAGTTTTAATCCATAATCAGTTAGCATTGTTGCTTTGAGGTCTATGGCAAAGCAAACCTTAAGGAGGCCAGCAAGCAAAGAGATGTAAAGAAATTGGCCAATGTCCATATTTCATTTTTAAGGGGATATCTCCAATAGCTCAACTGCCTCCTACTAGAGCCTGTATTTCAAAGATAACTCAAATAGTGTTCCAGTCTAGTGAACAAGCCATTAGTACATGCCCTTTGAGGGATATTTATAATCCAAACTTTAGAAAATGCCATTTAAAATGAATTTCTCTGTGGTGGAAACAGAAGTATTCAGACAAAAGTATAGGGTTATGTGAGTCTCTAATGGAGGACAGGGAGAGCATCAAGTGAAACTGAAAAAGTCCTCAAATCAAAGACAAAAGAAAGTATATGACATAGTGGCAATTAGGAAAATGAAGAAAATGAAAAATAGTGTCAAAATGAGAAAGAAACTAGTTCAAATAATTTGGGTCATTTTGTTTTGCATACATATTTTACACAGCATAAAAATTTCAATTATTAATTGCATTCTGTTAAGTTGTCAAATGGGTTCATATTGTGAAACAAATCTTGGGTATTTAACTAAGTGTATTAGTCAGGGTTCTCTAGAATAACAAAACTTATAGAATAAATATTTCTCTCTCTCTCTCTCTCTCTCTCCCTCTCTATCATCTATCTATCTTTCTATCTATAGCAGTATATGTAAATTCTCTACATATATACATAATATATGTATAGATGTGTATATATCTATATATACACATTTATGTACATATGTATGAATACATATGTATGAATACACATGTATGAAGGATTTATTAGAGTGATATAGACTGTGATCCAGACAATTCAACAATGATTGGGTATGAATGGAAAGTCCAAACTTCCAGTAGTTTTTCAAAACATGAGAATGGATATACCAGCTTCTTCTAAGTATCCTGAAATGCTGAAGAGGTAGGCTCTAATGCCAGTGAAGAAATGGAGTTGTTAATGAAGCAAAAGCAAGCAGGAAAACAGAGAGAACTTCCTTCCCCCATGTCCTTATATAGTTTGCCAGCAGAAGCTAGATCTTCCCACTTCAAAAGATCTAGATTAAAGTTTTTCCTCTTACCTCAAATATCCAAATTAGAGCTAAGTCCTCCCACTTAAATGACTTAAGAAAAAAAAAAACAAAAAACAAAAAAAAAACAAAAAATAAAAAACAAAAATGAAGAAGTCCCTCACACGTAGGCCCAGGCATTTGGGTTTTGATTAATTCGAGATGTAATCAAATTGACAACCAAAAATAGCCTCCACAAATAAGTAAATATATGGAAAATAATAGTCTTCAGGTCTTTTAATATTGTAGACATATGTCCAACCAGAGTACATAGAATATCATGCACTCATTCAAATCTAAATAGTGTATAGCCTACTGTGCAGTGTGCCTACATAGCCTATTGCTGCCAAGTTGACCACTGTACTAAATACCAAAGACAACTGTTACCCAATAGTTAAGTGTTTGAATATCTTCGATGAGGTCTAGTAACCATGGTACAAGAGATGAAACATTTAATCTGTACAAGGTGTAGACTGCATACATAGGGCAAGCTGCTTAGGGTGAGTGAGTGGGAAGATGTGACTGTCTACATTCTATACTATTATGAATGAGTGACTGACAATTTATCTTATACAAGCCAGTTTTACACTAAGAAAGTAGTCTTGGCTTACTATAAATTCAGTCATAAAATTGTTTGAACTTTTTGAACATTTTATTTGATTTTGGAATAAAATAACTTAAAAGTAAAGCACATCATATGATGCTACAAAATATTTTGTTTTGTACTTTTACTATAAGATCTTATTTAAAAATACAAAAGTTTTAACCTTAATAATTTTCTGGAAAAAATTAACACAAATATAAACACTAGCATTGGCCTTCACAAGCATCACTGTTGATGCCAATGCCACTGTTTCTATTACCACAATCTGAGACCCTGAAAATCTTCAGGGCCAATAACACAAATGAAACTATGCTGTACCCTGATAATGTTTCTTTTTTGCTTCATTTCATGGAGCATGAGGCTGTTTTATAATTAATTTATATGTACACAGTATGATTCTGTATTTATGTCTTCTATAAATACATGTCTATGAGGAAGCACAGCATGCTAAATAATTAAGACCATAACTTAGTCATACAAATTATTTGATGGTATTATAAACCAAACATCCTTTGTGTGCTACACTGTTTATATATGTAAAAGCACAGGAGGTATACATATTCCAACATCATCTCAAATCTTTTATCATGACCCTGCAGCAGCTACATCATGACATGACAGGACTCTTTAAGGGCCCAGTGTTGTCATGTCATCTGTATCTGAGTGAGTCACTGCTGTGAAATACTTAATTGTATGAAGAGATTTGGATTCAATGAACCTTATGCAAATGGAGGTTTTTAAATCCTCTCTCTTTCTCTTTCTCTCTCCCTTTCTTTTTCTTTCTTTCTCACACCATTCACAGATTTACCAAGAAATACCCAGTCCTTGGGTTCTAAGCATCATTAAGAAATAAAATGGCTTTCCTTGAGAAAAAAAGAAACTGACTCTAGGCTTATGACAAGTGAGATGCAAGATGAAAAGGGAATCCTTTTGTGTTGGAGATCAAGGAAGTGTCAAGAAACAATGAGCAAATGGTAAGGGGAATAGACAACATTCAAAGGCTCTCCATCTGATACAGAAAATTCTTAACTGTGTTTACTTCTTCCCAAGTGACTCATGGGAGTCTCTAAATTGACAAAAAGTGACAAGTGACAAACGCTAGTTCCTATTAAGTATAAAATATACTACAGAAAGCCAATAAAAAATATCTATTTTTCAAAAAACGATTATAAATACTGTTAATGGACAGTATGATGTACAGTTAGGAAGTCTGTACAATTAGTAATATGACCAAAAGGCTAATATCATTAATATATAAGTTTCTATATTCATATGGAAATAAATTGCTCCAATGAGGAAATGAAGCAAGAAGATACTTAGAAAGATAGTTGAAAGGCAAGTGAATCTAAATACACAATAATGCTTAGACTCATTCATAAAATGACACCAAATGAGACTACACTGAAACACCACATCATGGCTTAGCTTGGAAGAATGAACACTTGTCAAAGTTTTGTGCCTGTAATGTTTTTGAGGATTTGAGACAAGAACTTGTGTAGATAGATAGAATTTCAAGTACCTACTACAAGTACAAGTTCATATACACCTTGACTTAACAGTGTCTCTGCTGTGTATGCACTGAAGTAAAGTTGCTGTTCTGCTGGTAGAAACTGCCTTGCCTACATAACTGAAGACTTTGATTTTTATGATGATGACAATACTACTGACCAAAAAGAACAATGGGTCATACTATTAAGTTGAGTAGAAACTATACAAACTAGAAAGTCTTTAATACATTGAACATTCATTTGTCTGCATTCAAATACTTCCCCAATGTAGTAAGTCTCATATATGGCTGTTCTCCATAGAAATTAAGCTGTCTCTGGGAACATTTAGAGCAGCTTGGAGGGTGCCTGTCTCATTAAAGCCACTCATGAAGTACAAAAGTAAACCTGATGGTGAAAAGCTGTGTGATATGCACCATGCTTGCAGGCTTCTTCATAGCATCATGTGGGACTATGAAAGGCAGCCTGATTTCTTGTTGATCTAAGGTTTAAAATCCCGGGACCCAGTAGGGGGTCCCCAGCAGGTAACAACTGTACAAGGGACGGTAGGCATTTTTCCATGCTCCTGGGCCCCAGGCTCCTGACATGAGGCTGAAGCTCTCCATAGGTCTGTGACTATCAGTCACGTAAGGGTAACGCCCAAGTCCCTCCACAGGTAGAGGTGTGGTTACGTAGCCTCAAGACATTCCCATTTTAATGAGGTACCTAGAGGCTTAGCCAATAAACTCCCCTCCCCCTTCCCAGCCACTCCTCCCTGCAAAAGGTATTTAAATCTCAGGACTGCCCTGAGATTGTGGGGTATGGATTTACTCATTTCCACTCTCTGTCATGACAATAAATGCCCTAAAACCATGGACTGTCTCTATTCATCGTGATCTGCCATGGGGAACAATGGAACAAGCCTTCATCCTTCGTCTAAAGAGCCATGTCCAGTCTCTTACAGAGGCCTCCCAGTGCTCCCAGCCATGGCCTCTACCAAACCAAACCAACCCAGCTAACCGACAAGCCAAGGATCCTGTCCCCAGCCTGCCCCCCCCCCCTGCTTTTCCACCTTGACCCAGGCTTGTTCGAGTCTGAGGGCTCTCACTCCATTCTCAGCTCTTCAGTGGCATCCTGTGGTGCCTGGGATGCCCAAGAGTCTGAGAACCAGATAGAGAAGGAGCCGGCTCTGTGCTGTGTCCGGGACCCCCAGGCCATGCTACCTCCCCACCCTGGTTTCTCACAGCCTGAAACCCACCTGGTGCTGTGGGATGAGCATGGTCAAACTTCCCGAATCCCACTCCTCCCAGAGGTCAGAGCCCAAGGGGTGGACACGGGACTCACACCCTCACACCACTAACCCAACAGCATCACATTTTAAAACATAAACAGAAAATAAAGAATTGTCCTATATTTGAAGAAGAAATTAGTGTGGAAATAAATTATTCCAACCCAACAGAATAACAGAGGTAAACATACAATGAAAAAAAATCTAACACCCTAATTTGTATTCCTAGAAGGGGTCAAGGAAATTGCATGTAGAAAATCAGCACAAAAATTGGATGACATGAAAGAATAGCAGATGTGTGTGTTGGTATTGGAAATAATCTATTAGAGTCTGAGTTATTTTGATGGTACACCTAATCTGAAAAATCTAAATGAAGGAGAATTCATTTGAGTGGTAGTTTCAACGATTATTTCAGGTGTTCCATTTAATCATACCATGAAGGTCATAGCAAAGCAAAAACAAACAAACAAAAACCTAAACCAAACCAAACCAAACCAAAACCTCACAATCACATAAAGGTGAGGAATGGAAAGAGAGGGAGACAGAGACAGATACATACACACAGAGAGAGAGAGAGAAAGAGAGAGAGAGAGAGAGAGAGAGAGAGAGAGAGAGAGAGAGAGAATCTGTACTTCTGTTGGCCTTGTTCCCTCACTGTGTCTGGCTCCCCAGAACAGGGGTAGGGGTGATGCCCTCATTATGGTGTATCTTCTACTTTTAGTTGATTTTTCTCTTGAAACACTTCCACAAATACTTTACTAGTCTCCTAAGGACTTCTCTATTCAATGAAATTAACACTACAAACCATCACATGTTTATCTCTTGCCAATCTGATACTCAAACACATCTCCTTAAACCGTCACATTCTACCACTGGCTTGGGCCTTTCTCACAATATAAATTATATGCACTCTATCTTCAACCATTCCTATAGTATTAACACTTCCAGCATTGCTTATAAGTTAATGTTCAATATCTCCTCTGAGACTAAAGGCAAACTCTTAGGTTTGAGCTCATGGGGAGAAAAATGAAATTATAACTTTCAATATGCCAGAACAGAGTACACATTGCCACTCCATAGGGAAGAATATGTTATTGCCAAGGAACAATGGAACCAAAGAAAGACAGAAACCCTGTATATGGAATATTAAATTCTGTAGCTATACTTCTATGTTGTGGATAGCCCTGGGCTGTTTGAAACCTGCTAATTATGCCCTCCTGTGAGAGGCTTCAGAGAAGGAGTAAGTTACACCTGTGACTTCTTGTGAACCAATCCCCTAATGAATATACAAGCCAATCACTGGGTGTACAGGGAGGCTTCTGGGATGGAGAGGAGAAGAGAGAAGGAAGAGAGGGAGAGAGAGCTTTTTGGAATGGATAAGCTGTAGCTACTAGAGTCTCCTGGTATGGCGGATCTGCAAGGATTTGCCACCAGAGGAATCAGATTTAAATAAGGCTTACAAGTTTAGGTTTCAGTTGATGCACCCAAAGATTGAGTTATCAGTATTTCTGAACTAAATTTGTGTTGCGTTTTCCTTCATGCTGTGGCTGGCCTGGGTTCAAGAGAGAAAGGTACAGCAGTAAAGTGTGAGTTTGCTTGATGTGCACCACAGAGGCTATGGGGGTATTGAAGTATGGGGCTGGCATGGTAGTGACCTGCCAGTGGGAACCTAGGGAGCTGGGTGGAGAGAACCAGGGCGTAATGCTGGGACATATGCCATATACATTCCATCTTTTTAAATAACTCCCACAACAGGTGATGAACCAATGTGCAGCTGGGCACAGATACACTAAGAATTTAAGTTTATTAGCCTGAGAGTTAGAGTGTTATATTTTTTTAGAGAGTAGCTGGGTATTGCTGATGAATCATGTGGACTCAAGAAGGGGAATTGAAACAAAGCAGGCTGATAGGTCTCCAGCTGTGGAGAATTGCAGGCTACTCTGAGTTTGGAGAAGAATGAAGTTGCCTACTTCTCAGGGAAGAGATTGATTGAACTGTGAACTTATGGTATTGGGATTATTTACCTTTAGGAAAGAGTTATATACAGATTCTGTCTGAATCACGTGGGGAATTTTGCCTGCAGTTTGGAAGTAAGATAGGGAAAATTAGTCCATGACTCCAGAGTAGAGAGTGCAGTGATAATAATTGCCTGCTTTGATCAGGTATTAATTATTAATGTCTGTGGCTCTAGGTAGAGAGACCAACAGATAGATGCTATATCAGTTATTAATTAATATTGCCTGTGGCTCCAGGTAAAGAGATCAGCAGATAATTGGTATAACAAGAGGATAGAGATTAATGGAACTGTGAATTTATAATGTTGGGATTGTTTGCCTTTAGAAAAGAGTTATATACAGATTCTGTCTGATTCACATGTGGAATTTTGCCCATGGTTTGGAACTAAGATAGAGAAAATTAGTCACTGACTCCAGAGTAGAGTGCAGTGGTAATCATTGCCTGCTTTGATCAGGTATTAATTAATATTGTCTGTGGCTCTGGGTAGAGAGACCAACAGATAATTGGTATAAAAAGATGGCTGCTCTAGGCAGAAAGCTGAACAGAAAGATGGTATAGAGATATATTACTCTATTATGTCTTACAGGATACTCAAATTCTGTGTAATTTGGGCTCCATGGGAATTCTGGGTTTAAATCTTGCTTTGACTAGCTGCCTGCTTATAAGCAAGTATAAATAGAAGTGTGAATCAATCGTTTAAACTTTAAAAATGGGTGTGATTGTATGTTTTGTGGTTATATTATTCCTCTGGAAGAGAGGTCAATATAAAGGTTTTTCTGATTACTGGCTCAAGGATATGCTGATTTGGGAAAAGGGTTTTGTCTTTGTGTTTTTCAAAAAGGTGATTAAGGTATTTACACCTTCCAGAGTTATATGGGTCAGACGTGATAGGGGGAGACCCCCAGAGAACTAGATTCCAGGGAACCAAGCAAAAAAAGTTATGTTGATGATGCTAAAATTTTGTTTTGAGATTTGTATATTACAGAATACACAGCCTTGATGAGTCTCCTCATCAGACATGCTGAACTGACCTGCTTGAACTCCTGATGTCTTGGACTTTCAGCCAGATCCAGTCAGGACACAGGCATCAGAGACTATAATAATCATTGGTGTGGCTTTCTTAAGGCCAACCAACTCCCCTATTTTCCCTACCCTTCCCCCAACCCCTTAAAAAATATCTCAATGCCCATATTCAGCTTGAAGAAGTTATGGAGAGTCTTTGTCCCAGTTTCCTGGACTTTGGGGCTGGTGATGGTTATTATAGGTTGTCTTTCTAAGGAATTTAGAAATGATCATAATTAGAACAGGGAGAAAATAGCTAGCATTGATTATATAGCCATAATCTCTATATTTGTTACTAAGTTGAAGTCATAATCTTTTATTTTGGTACAGAATTTATTTTGATTATAAACTGATCTGAGATAATTAAGCCTGTTAAGAGCCAAATAGCAAATTCATGGCTCTGAGTTTATTGTTAGGGTGTTTTCAGATATTTTATTTAGAAATAGCTGAGAGTAATTAATAGATAACAGTCTAGATTATTTTACAGAGATAGGTGGTTTTCATAAATGTCAGAATTCCACAGAATGTGACATTTAATGTTATTTATTCACTTGTGATTGAGACAAATCTGCTCCTAACAGCTTCCCATTCATGGATTCAAAGAAGCAGTTGAGCATCTTACCTCCTGGTGAGGCTGTACTTTGTGGCTAGTTCACCACTGGGCAGAAAAATTGCCAATCTCTCCTGCAGACCTATACTGTTCTTGAAAGGACACAATTTATAGGTTAGGACAGCTTTGTTCTGCTGAGACAGAATAGGTTCGTCCTTAATAATTCCTGTTTCTCAAAGGTCTGTCAGGTGATCCTGGGCCAGAAGGCTGAAAACAGGTGTTCCAACTTCCTGACTTACTGGGGCTGTATGGGCAGGCAGCTGTCTCTACAACTTGTCTCAGTCCTAGAAGCTGTGTTATGCTTCCTATATTTTCAGATAATGTTGGTCATTCTTTGATTTCTGATGGGGTTGAAAAACTACTTGTAGTACTCACAGCCAACCCAGGCTATTTACTTTGAAAGAACAAATTTGAGAGGATGGGTTTCAGATGGCATACAATCTAAGGCCAGGACATAAGTCAAGGTCGAATCATAGTCTTTTAATTTAGGATAGATGACAATATTCTATCTTAATGACAAAAATGATGGACTGGGTGTTAAGTCTATCTTGTACTTTATAATTTACAAAATGGTGATAGTTGTGCTCAATTTATATTTTGAGCGATTTATTTTTTATTTAATTAAACAGAAAGGGTGATATGTTGCAAGACTTTCCCTGTTCAATTACATTAGGGCAACAGGAGCCCTATGATTGGACAGGAAACAGGGAAGCACAGATAAGAGTTGCACAGGAGAGAGTATCTTCAGGGAGAAGAGAAGGAAGATGGCAGCAGACGTGAACTGGCATAGCGCCACCAATGGTTATGTTATCATAAAGGTTAGAAGTTTGGAATAAGTTGTTTAATCTAGGTGGACAGCTTTTATCATTATCAATTGACTCTGAAACTATTGTATTGGCATCTTATAAATTGTGTTTTTATTGATACATAAATCTGATTGGTTAACTATATACTTAAGATTTTTAATTCTACTGGGTAATTGGCTGTTGAGATGGCTGACCATGGGGCAGGCAGTTATTATGTGAGCCTGGCAGCAGAGATCTACCAAGGAACTCAGCTCTAAAGAATTGGCAGGCTGAGAGAGTGAGATCACCTGGCAGGAGATCTGCTGTGGCCCACTGTTTGCCGGCCTGTGCACAGGAACGTGCCGGATCTCTTTAATATTTTTCGCAATACTTTTAGCTTTCAGAGCATTCAATAAAATTCTTTCCCAAGATCTTTGGGAATTCCACCCATATGGTATTTCAAATTTTATGCCATGAATCCTCTTTCTCTGGCTAAGTCACTAATTATTTGTAGCCTTGCTTGGTGGTAGTCCAAGCTGTTTATATTTCCAACATCTTTTTTCCTCCTTTGCAGTCAGCACTTCATCCTCACAGCTTCACACATTACCCTATCATGCGATACTTTCTATGACACCAATCCTCCCACAATAAGCTTTGTTAGAAATCCAGGTGAAAGCCTCATTCTTCAATCACTCTTCCATTTGTCATGTTCTACAAAAGTAGCATAATGCCCAAACCAGCTGTCACAGTAATAGCTATATGTCCTTGGATATGTATATACAACATGGTTTATGCTGGTAACTACAGTGGTCTCTGAGTGCCTGTATAGCTAAGTACAGTGAAAGTAATCCTGAGCAAATAATTTCTAAAGCTATATATAATCAGTTAAGAAGAAAAATTTTCAAATAGCTTTACTTTTCATATTCTTGGGCCTGTGATAGATGCTCTGTAAACCCTGAGAGTCTCTCAAAGTGAGTTCTCTATTGTTTGTTTGCAATGTAATGGTACTTACCTTTTTAGAAACCTCATTATCTCCAAATTCATACTTAATGGCTTTTTTACACAAACTTCAAATTTTTCAAAAATTTCTACTCTGCTTTTACTTTGAAATTTTTTGTAGGCCTAGCTAAAAGCAGCTGGCAATAATCATGCCACAGCCTTAGCTTGAAATTGCCTAGTCCAGGTAAATTAGGCTTTCACTTTTAAATTTAGTTTCCCACCAAACATCAGGACACGAGGAAAAATGCAGATAAGTTTTTTGCTTCATTGTCAATAGTTCTCAAAACTTTTTGTTTCCATCTGAACATGCATGAGTGCAGTCTGAATGTTTCTACTTTTCCTTGTACACTAGTCTCACCCTTTGGGTGCTCATTAAGATCTGTTTATGGCTCGGTAAGAATCTTGCCTTTCTAAACTTCTTCCAAGTTCATGTCAACCAGTTTCAATGACTAAAGAAGTAGATGTTCAGGTTAGGTTCTAACAATGATCCCATTTTCCAGGCATCAGTTTTCTATGCTAGTCAGACTATATACTTATCACAAAAAGCTGAATGGATGCCAGATTTATTTTGTTTCATGATTTCAAAGGTTCCAATTCATGTAGGTAGAAAGGATATACTGAAGCAAAGTAGCTCATCTTACAGTCGTTGAGTTATACCTCTTGGTTTTCTTCTTTTCTTCTTTTATTTCACCTGAGTGAGTTCACAGCCTATGGGATGGTGCAATATACACTGAGGGGAAACCTTCACCCCTCTGCTGATCTTGTCTGGAAATACAATAACAGATAAAGTTGTGGGTTTTATTAATATATTAGGAGTCTCTCAATCTAATAAAGTTGACAATCAAGATGAATTATCATAGAAAATCTTTCTAGAAAAAAGACAAAAAATGAAAAATGATAAAACACTCAACATGTGAGAAGATATTTAACTAACTGATTGTAGAAATAGAATGTGTAAAACAGAAGATGTAGATAATATCAAATATATTTATGGTATCTTCTCAGAGCTCCCAGAAAATACATACTCAAACCATTCTGTCATGTGATAAGACACACAGTCCTAGGGCTTAGGCAACTAGAATGTAATCACATACTTCTCTTTGAACATATAATTTGAAAATCTATGTCTAAAATTATTTTGATAATTTTAAAGTTAACTAAAAAGCTGTGAAATAAACACTAACCATGTGTGAAATTATCATAGGGATCTTCTTTTTCAAATTCCAAATTCCTGATTCAAGAAATATAAGACTCCCATAAAAAATGTCAATGCATCAAAGGGCACAAAACACAAATGAAAGAACTATAGAGATGGAAGAGCTGCTGGCCAGGATGGTCCCAGACAAAAAGATTATTTCCACTCTTCTTTGTTGCATATCAGAAATAATTGATTTGATTCTATTGCTGAAGACAAGCCAGAAATGAGCTAGAAGGTCCTTTGCTGTCAGCTAGTTTTCATAGTTCTAGAAGATTACAGGAAGAGTGATGGGAAGAAGAGGCATCAGTGGTCTTAACCAGCTTTGAACTGTATGAATTATAATACAAATCAGACAGGTAAAAGGTAAGACTTTTACAATAGTGGAATGGCTTTTATGGGAACAACCAAATGCTAACCGATTGGATAGGAGGCCCTTTTCACAAGAGGGAATCCATATCAGTTTTCTAAACTCAGTTTAAAAAAAAATACGTGAGGAAGACAAAGGAGGTGGAGGATTCACTATATATACCAGGTTAAATAGACACAGTATCAAACTAACTTTTAAAAATATTTATTCCCAGCCGGGCAGTGGTGGCACATGCCTTTAATCCCAGCACTCGGGAGGCAGAGGCAGGCGGATTTCTGAGTTTGAGACCAGCCTGGGCTACAGAGTGAGTTCCAGGACAGCCAGGGCTACACGGAGAAACCCTGTCTCGAAAAACCAAAAAAAAAAAAAATATATATATATATATTCCCATAGACAAATGTTTCTTTCAGACTCAGAGAAACCTCTTTTTGTAGTGATATTCATAAATGCAGATTCATAACTGCCCAAGAAGCTGTGAGTAAGTAATTGCTGAGTTCTTACCTGCAAACAAGGTATTTATACTTCTAAGGTTCAGGGAGTATTTCAGAAGTAGAGGCAGAAGAAATCTAAATGCAAGAAGATAGAAGAGCTACACAATTCTATGCTCTTGGCATGATATGGCCATTGCAATCTTGAACTCAGTAGCCAATATGGTTCCTGGTATTAGATCTGCACCAAAATGATCTAGTCAACAGCCAATGACAGTCATGGAAGAGGGAGGAGTTGATAGAATCCTGTCCATGATTGCTGAATCATTGGCAGGTTTTTGAAAGAAGGAATTATTGTCTCCAGTTGTGTGTTTGTTGGTGAGCCCACCAGATAGTCCCAAATTGATAGTCATAGACTCAGTCTAAAACCAAACCAAAGGTCCTGAATGTGAGAAACATTTGTAGGGAAGAAGAGAGCTGAAAGGCATGAAAGGGAGATGGTTAGAGAGGAAAATAACAATAATGCGTCATATACATGTATGAAATAGTTAATAAAATAAAGAGAATAAATATCATCAGATCATAAAAGATTAGATAAATAAAAAAGACAAATATGTGCAAGACTTTTTAAAATGATGCTCTTTAGATGAAACTAATTATTATTGTGTGTCAGAGAGAGAGAGAGAGAGAGAGAGAGAGAGAGAGAGAGAGAGAATATGCAGACCATCACCTTTTCTGGTTCATGTGTAGAGGTCAGAGGAAAACTCCATAGAGTGAATTCTCTCCTTCCACCTTCATGTGGATTTCAAGGATCAAACACAGTTTACCAGGCTTGTGTGGTAAGCACCTCACCTATCCCTCACAGCGCCATAATTCCTTACACTTAAGTGTGGGCTATGTACACTGGCTTCTTTATAAGAATTACTATATGAAAGGAGAAAATAATTGTAGCTTCTCCAAGGAGAAACCTGACAAATTCTAGATTGGTTAAAAGTAGGACCAACCTCCAAAGTGATAAATAGTTTTCACCTTTGATGTGATGTGAGGAGAATGACACTTTGCCCTGCTGCCTTCTTCACACTAATGAAAAGCTATACTTGAATTTTTATTAAAAAAATTTAGACAAATCCCAGCTGTCATTCATAAAACTGTCAAGTACACTAAAACCAAAGAATATCTGAGAAGCAGTGACAGACAAAAGGAGCCTAGAGAGATACCTTAACTCAATATAATATGTAATTCTAGGACAGCGTAAGTACATTTGGCAAAAAACATGGATGTCTGAATAGAGCAGTCAACCCTCTGTGCCTGAAGGCATTGCATCTGCAGATATAAACAAGATTGGACCAAACATGTTTAAGGACAAATTGCATCTGCAATGAATACAATATTGACTCCTTTCCTTATTATCATCTAAACAACACAGTATAACTTTATTTTATAATTGAAATTGTCTTTTTAATATATATTGTAAATGCAATGTAACCATAGAAGTGAGAAAGCAATGACAGAAAAAAACATCTTACATGTTCAATTAAAATTGTACACTGCCTTATCCTCCTGCACCGTCCTGCTTCCCTTTCCATTCCACCTTTGAACCTCAGTTATTCCCTTTCCCATTTAGTATCTTGAGTCTTATGTTACCTTGCCCAAACTATTCTCTTAAAGCTTCTTTTCACTATCTAGCCTCTGTCTATACTTATTCTTACCTAAATGGACATATTTAATATTTAGAAGCTAAGATATGCACCAGAGAAAGAACTTGCAGTATTTGTCTGAGTATTTGTTAACTTGCTTAATATTTCACAGTAATTACACTTTATTACATATTATAAGTGATCACTTTCTCATTAAAGTTCATGGGGCAGTTGAGTGATTCTCTGTAAATGCCTTGTCATTTTATGTGGGATTTGAGTATCTTCAAATGTTGATATTCACTGGAGTTCTGAACTTGGTCCCCCGTAGATATTAAAGTATAGCTATGTATATTTTACAGAATCATGTATCAATATTGGGTTAATTGTGTTGGATATTCCATAATAATACATGCTATTAATAATAAGGGTAATCTGACTGGGATACATGAAAAGTCCTTGCACTGTGTTTGCCATATTTCTGTGAACTTCAAACTATTCTAAAAAAATTTAAAGTTCTATTTTTAAAAAGAAAAAGTAAATCCCACTTTCATTCTACTCTGGATTATTTCCGTTTTAGAAGGGATTGTAAAATTCACGATCCTGTGACACTTGAGTCTGGAATCTGTCCTGATCAGAGTCAGACAATGGTCCTTTGTTGTAACTACAAAGTACATATTAATTGTCACAAATAATTCAAATGGCACTAGGAATGGTGTTCCTTCTCTAACTCATTTGTGATCTAGGAATATGGTATTCTTTCCTGAAATCCTTGGGAATTTCTTTAGCTCTTCCTAATCCATTGCTACTGGCCAGACATTTAATGTCCTCTCACCTTAATTAGCTTAGCTTCTGGCCCCTCGCTTGATCTCCATCCTGACTTTCTCACTTGATTTTCTTGGAAAGTAAATCAAAGCCTGTTAGTACCTGAAGTAAAACTTAGGTTAGATAGTCATCTGTTCACCTTATAAATAATGAGACCAAGATCCAGAGAAATGGTTTGAAGTCCAAGACCTCATATCCTCTGAAGAAGACAGATTCTTTCAAATCATTGGGGAAAAAACAGGATGAAGAGCGCACAAAACTTATTTCTGCTTACTTTCTAAAGCTCCTACATTTCTAAGGAAAAATAGTCAGTGTTTGATTCATTGGTTAATGCAGCAGAGTACAAAACAAAACAAAAAAACAAAAAGAAAGAAAGACAGAAAACAGAATTAATTTGGACAACCAAACCTGGGTTTATATTTGCCCTTAGAAACAAAGGTCACACTTTTCTTCAAAGAAGTGAAACTTGAGAATTTTATGCATTTGAATACATTGTTGACCATGTTAAGTGGTATGGTAGTCATTTGTAGAAGTAATCTTCATGAAAGCAATTTAAATTTACAGTTGTGTTCTGAGTAAGATGGTGCAGATTCTCAGAATAATATATTCTAGAGCTTTTGCAAATCAACTTTTTGTGAGCTTAAAACTACAAATAACAAGTGAAGGTATTATTGGAGACATACTACTAGTCCAGAGGCATGGGATTCTCTTCTCTGATAGCTGGCCATATACTTAAAAATATCTGTTTCAGTATGCTAATTTTTTGTTTCACAATATCATTTTAGATTTTTCTAGACAAAAAGAAGAGGAAAATGAGGAAGGGTAGAAAGAGGAAGAGGTGGAAGAAAGGCCAGTAGTATGACTAGATATCAAGATACACTTAAGTACTAGAGAATCTCTTGGAAATTGAACTACCAGGCACAAAAATATAATTATTGTGAAGAGTAACATTTTAGGGATAGATAGACTGTTAAGAGCCCAGCCCTTGAAGTAGGTCTGAGGTCAGTTTCTAGCACCCAGGCCTAGGAATTCTCAATCTCCTGCAACTATAGCTTGAGGGTATCTAACACCTTTCTCTGACTGACCTCTTTAGGTACACACACACACACACACACACACACACACCTTTTAGCAAACCAAGTAACATTTTTTTATGCTTTTTAATGTTCTATAACAATAATTTCTGATACTATCTAGAACTCCCATGAAAGTAAAGAATGGGAATAATTATTTAAATTTCAAAGAAAACATATTTGCATCTCACAAGTCTGTTACTTCTTTTGGTGTCTAGCATCAAGACAATATTCTACAGTATCATGAGTATAAATAAACAATCTCCACAAGATCAGGAAGAATCTAACAGGCACAATGGTTTTTTGTTTTGTTTTGTTTTTTCCAGACAGGGTTTCTCGTATAGCCCTGTCTGTCCTGGAACTCAGAAATCCACCTGCCTCTGCCTCCCAAGTGCAGGGATTAAAGGTGTGTGCCACAATGTTAAACAAAGTAAACAGAATATATCATGTGTAGCAACATTCATAGAATATTAAGAAACTTGTAGAACTAGCTTATAAGGTAAGGTCATGATTGTGACAAGGTAAGATGTATAGTGGATGACTAAAGGGCAATGTTTGATTCTTATATGGATCTTGTTCTTAATGTAAATGCTGATTATATTTGTGAAATGTTATCAAGCCAATGACAGCAATGATATAGCTACTTTTCTTTGCATATACATAGCACACTTCAATAAAATATTTATTGAAATGAATTCTTCTAAAGGTCTTTGTGTCAAGATGATGGCTATTAGCCCATGGTCCATAGAAAAGCAAGGTTCATTATATTAAATAAACTTAAATTATGGCTATAAAAATACATGCAAATTTCCTTTTTTTGGACATTAGTTACAGAATAAACCATAATTTACCAAGTGGTGGTAAAAACATCCCATAGCTGAGCCATGGCAAGTATTTCTGTGCTAGTCATCTTTCTGTTTCTTTGACAAATACTTGAGATAAACAATTTAAAAGGAGAAAGTATATTATTTAGGATCATGGTTATAGAGGAGTTCGTAGTTAACCTCTTGGTGTCTCCTGGTATCTCCTTTGGGTCTGTGGTAGAAATAAGTGGTTCTTCCCCTGTGCTGTCCAGGAAACAAAAAGAAACAGAGAGAAGAAACTCTGAATTTACTAGCATCCTCTTAAAAACAAGATCCCAGTGACCTAAGGGCCCCCTCCCACCAGGCCCTCTCTTTAGGTCTATACCTACACTCAGTAGCACCACAGGTCATAAATGCTGCCTTTAACAGGTATGCCAGTGGGAACACTCAAGGATTATGGTACTAAACTCAGTTCAGTTTTTCTTAATGCAGAGAATCAAAAGCATTTTTGATGTATTGGAATTATGGGAATTCTGCATAAACTCAGACTCAGATGGATAATTTTACCTTGATTGCTTAGGACTATTCATTTTTATTCTAATCACAACAAAGAAGGTCTGCAGGTAAAGTATTTTCTTAAGAGAATAAATGAAATGTATTCAGAAAGAGGTCAACTGTGTACCATTACATTTTTATGATGATGGTTTCTTAGAACTTATGTAATATATGGCATTATTCCAGAAAGAAGTTACTGTTCTCTAGAGGATACTGTATATTTTCACTAATTCATTTTAACCTTCCTTAGAGCAAGTAAGTGCTGCAGAAAAAAAAAATTTGATTTTTTGATTTTACAGGGGGAGTGATTGAAATTGACTTGTTTCAAACTAAAAATAGTTCAGACTCTATCATTTCAGTTTTTTAAAGAAAGGCATTTAAAATTGATCTTGAAACATAGCATTTTGTATCACTGCACAGTGTGCATGTTTTAGCAGGTTTGAAAATACTGAGTGGATATTCTGGAAGCTCTTATCACAGTATACCAAAGTACATTAAAAAACCTGTCCATCATTTGGTTGTTGCTATAGTAACAACCTAGTTCCAATTGGCACTAACTGGATTACTTGCTGGCTCTCACAAAACAGAGCTATAAGCTTTCTTTCTTCTATTGTCCAAATATGGATTGTCATTTCTGGGAGCTGGGTTGGAATAGAATAGGGATCATGGCATGATGCCAGGATATATGATTCTTGTGGGTGTGAATGAGGAGCATTCCTACCACAATGTCTCTTGTCTATCCTTGCAAGTTGTGTGATGATCACTAACTAAAAGATGTCTTGCAATGCCTACATCCTAGTAAAAATCATGTATTGAAATAATTTAAGCTTTATTGTCACAGTTTCCCTGTCTCTGAAAATTTTGTGACCAAGTTCAAATTGTTGTCAGAATCCTTTATGCCTGTAATGATTCTTACGCTACCAGAAGCAAATTCTGTTAATGCCACCCAGATGCCAAAATCTTGGAGGCTAGAAGTTTCCTCTGAATGGGTAGTAGGGACCCCTCCTCTTAAGCTTGATTCTAGTTCACAATCCTTTTTTGTTTCAACATGTGGTTTTAATTTTCCAAGTCCGTACATAAAATATATGGCTGATTAGTATCCTATGACAGAGCTCAGAGTCAGAATTCAAACAAAACTCAGGGGTCACGATGTGTTTCTCTGTAGCTCAACATGTATTCATTAAGAAAAAAAAAAACCCAGTAAAATGCAGAAAGTATTTTTGAGTGATGAATCTATAGTGTCGAGTTATTTTTCATTTTCCCCTTTTAATTACATCCACACATTTTTGCTTTAAAATATAAAATCATTGCATATTATTTAAATAAATTTAATTTTGAAATCTTCACTTTGAAATAATTTAAAATTTACAAAAAGTTCAGGAAGTAAAACTATCCGCAACAAATGTTAGTATTTGATGTAATTTAATTATTCAAACCTCATTTGTCACATAAAATTCTATACTAACAAGGTCTATTATTTCTCTTTGTCTATAAATGTATTTCTGCCTACCATCTATCAATCAATATACTTATCACCATCTTAACACTTCTATATTAGTATGGACCTGAAGATATATTATTCATTCTGTGGACTCAGTCTATTAATTATAATTCATTTCTATAATAATTTAATTGCTATCACTGTCTTTAATTTTGCCACTGGGAGCACTATGGGGTGCATTCTATGCCTCCTGAGCTTCATACTTTGAGAGATTTTTACTCTTTGACAAATTAGGATGCTGAAAGCTCATGCTCATGTCTTTAACACTGTCCCTGGATACAGCATTACTCTGAAAATTCCTGATATTTTATATTTAGAAAGCATTACCTGTATAATAAAGTAATTCTACACTATTAAAAAAATCAAAGAAAATTTTATTTGTTTACCATTATCCATAAGAATCAAAACTTTAAATGGAAAATATATATTTGAAGAAGTTTATTATATCCTTTATGATTATAAAATTTGTATGTACAAAGTAAAATAATTAAAACTCAGAAAGCTATGAATAAAAAATAGGTTTTTATCACCTAGTGCAATATACTATAATAAATTTATTTTTATATATGTATATTTTATAATTTAGATTTTATATATTAAAATGAATAAAAGCATACTGTATACAATAAAACCTTTTTTCAATATTAATATTAATATGTATCATAGTACAATATTTATGAAATATGTTTTTAACAGGTATACAATATTGTGTTTACTCTATTGCCTAGTTTAGATAGTTATTAACTCTTCATTTTTAATAGTTTAACATATACCTTTATATATTAATATTTGGACTATCTCTGTGTATAATACTTATTTCAAAATAAGAAGTATCTATTATGTAATTTTTTATAAACTGTGTTATAAGTGGTTTGTTCAATATCCTTTAAATATTGGATAGACATATTCCAGAATTTACAGCTTCTTAGTAGCTGCCAGTTTAGACTATAATTAGCTATATCTCTAGTTTGTATTTACAAGGATCCTTTATGTATATTTTCTATTGTTTGGGTCTTGAAGTTCACCCCAAAGGCTAGATTCTTTGTTTCTATACTGTGGTACTGTAAAAGTCTTTAAGAAGTGGGACCTTATGGAAGGTTCTTAGGTCACTGGCATAAGCATGCCCTTGGAGGAGATTGAGGCACCTAAGACACTTTTCCTTTCTATCTTTTGCTTGCTGCCATGAGATAGACAGATTTTCAATTCTAGATACTAATACCATGTGGTCTTGTCTTGTCTTAAATTCAAAGCAACTGACTTTGAAACAACAAACCAAAATAAACACATTGTCTTCATTCTTTGATTGCTTCAGGTATTGGCTTTAGAAAACTATGATAGTTGTTTTACTAGCTCACACTAAATCATTTTAGATAAGTTTTAAAAGAGGTAGCCATTCTATTTTGATCAAAATTATAATTTTCACAATGATACTTTCATAGCCATAAAACTACTTGGGATATTTTGAGTCTCCTTTATTTCTTCCTTCCTTTTTACTACTTTCCTTTCATTTTTAATTTTATGTTTAAGAGTAAAGTTATGTGATAAGTTTCAGTTAGCACAACTGACCTAAAAGGAAATAAAAATGTGGTAATATTTTTAAATTTCAACCTCAAACTTCAAACCATCATGGCGATCTACATCCATAAGTGTTAATCTAATTGAATAATTTTCCTATACATTAAAATACCTTTAACTTATCTGTCTTACATGTTCTTAAAAGAAACTCAAATTAACAATGAATATTTTACTTTTAATTTAAGACACAGTCCCTAAATCAAAGTTTCATACAATGTCATATCTCAACAGCAATTCAATGCACTGCAATATAAGAGCAACTTTTTACAAAATTCAACACTTTAAGTATGCTAACTGCTTAAGCATATTTTAATAAACTAATTTAAGAAATGTTGAAAAGAGTGTTTACTCTACTGATACTTTTCAGATGACTGCCATTGTAGAAAACCATGCAGAAACAAAGCAAAACTACAGAACCTAAAGTATTTTGAAACAATTGTGATTTCTATACAAGGAGTGACCATAAACTTCATGTTTGTGCTTCAAATTGTTATCAAATTATTTCCCTTTCTTTTTAAAATTAAAGCAGAATCAGTGATCAGAATCCATCATTCACAGGGCACATGTGTGGGTGTTTTTCTTCTGTAATGAAACTGCATGGATAAAGGGTGGTATTACTGTAGATAGTACTGGTCATTGTTCAGTTTTTATCAATTTGATATAAACCTAGAAGTATCTGGAACAAGGGAATCTTAGTTTAGAAGTTACCACTATCATATTGGCCTAGGAATAAATCTGTGGACTCTTTTCTTGATTAATGGTTAATGAGGGAGGATCCAGGACACTTAGGCAGCCCCATCATTTGGGCAGTGATGCTGGAATGTATAAGAAAGCAGGCTGGGCGAGACAGAGAAGAATCTAGGAAGCAGCATTCATAAATGGTTTCTGCTTTAGTTCTTGACTTCATGTTCTTTCTTTAAGTTACTGTCAGGATTTTCTTTCATGACAAACTGTAAACAAATATGACCCTTCATTTCTTCTCCTTTCAGTGATACCTCCCTACTGACATACAGTTTGTCAGTCCAGTTCTGTTACCACGTCCTGGTCAGTGTATGCCATAAGCTTTTACAATAGATCATAGAGACTTTTGACTTCAATAATTTAGTCCTTAATTGTTCTTATTGATTTTGATGTATCATACAGACCCAATTAGTTATGTGTACCTCCTTGGAACCTTTTTAACTGTTTTACTGTGATATAAACTGAACATGTCTCTTCCTACAACTGCCCCAAGATTGCTGCAGAGTGGTTGGATTTTCTCTATCTTCTATCCCCAAGAAGAATGCTTTCTTCCTTTCTGTACCCAAAAGAAGATCTTCTAAGCCACACAAAACTCTCTTTGGCTACCTAATGACTATTTCCAATAAGGTTTGACTTGAATATTGCACTATATTTGTGTCCCATCATTCCTCTTTTATTTCAGGTATATTTGACTTTATCTTTTGTCAAGTTCAACAAAAGCCTTATCACTGAATCAGCCTTTGTAAATGAGAATGAAACAAATATCTTGTGCCTTATTTTGAAATTTATTGACTATAAACAAATCACTGCACTTCAGTGGAGTAATCACACCAGTATAAACATGAGATACATCACAAGTACATATTTCCTTCAATGGCCAACATTATTGCCTACACAAGAGTTCTAGTGTTGAAGTGGACCACAATCATGACCACTGCATTGATAAGAACCATATTAATTCTTAATAGATTTACAAGTGGCCAAAAATGATCTTGTAATCATTAAAATATCCATGAAATGAAAGTCCCATAGGGAGAAGATTGAGAATCAAAGTGTAATTGGGCCTTGCTTAGGACAAGACCAGTAAATCAGACAGCTAGAAGTTCAGTCTTTAAGGAGTATGCAAATGACCCGAGTCATGGCATTCACACTAGAAACCAAGTCTGATGTGGTTTAATATTCCATCTCTAGGCATTCTCTAAACTCTGAACGATCTAGGAATTTTTAAGGACTCAAATGTGGTGTATAGACTGAAGATCTCTTCATGGCTTCCTGGAGCTAGTTGAATTGTAAGAAAACTGTTCAACTTTTCACAGGTAAGATTGTTAGTATGCATGTCATAGAAATACTTCAAGAGGTGAAAAGGGGTCAGGGAAATTTCACAAATGCAAATAGTGGGAAGAGTCATGAACATTTTCTGAGTCAACAAGCCTGTTCAGAATGATGGCCTATGTTTGGTGTGCAAACAATCCTCCTTAAACTTGCTCAAAAGTTGTGTGAGCTAGAAAGTGTCCAATTCTGAGTCAAGTAAAAGGATTCTTTTTAATCATGAAAAACTATAAGATCTGGAATAAAGGACAAGGGAGACATATAGGTAGCATGCAGCAGGCCTGGATTTAGGTCAAAAAACCTTACCAAGAAGAGAAGAGTTAGATATCACAGATTGCTATATGAATATTTGTTGTATGATTATGTAATAAGTTAGTAGTGTGCTTGTCATAATAAATTAGTGTAAAAACAATACAATTTTGCTCATTTTATCTATTTTTTAATGTTTAAGAACATATAGGTTTCAATAATGGCACTGTTTTATGCAAATTGACATGATATTTATAGGAAGTACAGCTTACACTAAGCATTGGAGAAAAGAGGATTGTCAGTCTTGTGGCCCTATTTTCTACAACAAAACATGAATGCTGACTTTTCTTCTGGAAGCCTGCAGTAAAAGCTGTCAGAAAACCTGGTGATCTTTTACTATCCTATTAGGAGCCAACCTCCATGTGAATCATCCCAATATCCTGAGAATTGTTTAGGCCCTAAGAGGCTTTGTCTTTCCAAGAATAGAATTCATCCATATGAAAGAGGTTTCTCTACTTTGCATCCTCCACGATTAGAATCTATTCTTATGTTTATCACAGATCCTTCCTCTAGGTCAAAGCCCTGAAACTTGTTTACCAGCCAATAGACCTCATTCTTATTATAAAGCTTAAATTTGTTAATTGTTACCTTGCTATGGAGGTTCTTTGTAGCTAAACTTAAAGTTTTATTGTGATATTTGTCATGTAGAAATGCCTTCCCAAATTTTTACTATGCTTATGTGTGTATGTGTGTGTGTGTGTGTGTGTGTGTGTGTGTGTGTGTGAATGAACCACGAGGTCCATCCCTGGAAGATTTTAACTTAGTGCCTGCATAGGCTTGAGTTTCATTTTTTACTTCTTGCAGATTGTCTCCCTTCTGACCATCAAAAACTGATAGTTGGCAAATCTCAGTGATCAATGCACCTAAATAGGTTTATAGCAACTGCTCTTCCAAATATTGCTGAGGCACAAATAGAGGAAGGCTGAGGCTGAGTAATGGAAATAGTATGTCACACTTGAATGCTCTCACTTCCCTACAGAACTTGTCTTTCTGTTAACTAGATTCAGCTGTAAGGTAAGCTGGATTCAGACACAGGCTTTTTACACACTTCTGAGAAAGCCAAGTGGCTCCCTTGACATGAGAAACAAGTATAACAATCTAACTTTTGAGATTTGATTTCTTTTTATTGTCCTGGGGATTGTATCTATGGTCTTGTGTAGTCTAGACAAAGGTCTTCCCCATACAGAACCTTGTGAATATTTTCCTGGATGCAGGATGTGTAGGGACTCTAAGAGGATGAGGCCTGAATGACTGGTATCATGTTCAGAGGAATCATGCAGAGGCAAGTGAGACCAACTGATAAAATTGTGTAGAGTCAGAGTTTTACAAACATTCCCTGGGAGATTTAAAGAATGAGGTTGTTACTCTCCCTTGATTTCTCCAGTGAAAAAAATTTTTTTTCTTTTGATCTCTAAACAGAGCATCAAAAGACATCTAGTCAGGCAAAAGAAGGATACATTTTGTTTTGTTTACTTTGTAGATGTGCTCAATGATATCTTAGACAAAAATGTGTGTGGTGTTTCTGGTTTTCCCTCTATCCCTTTGGGAGTTTACATATAGCTCAGCTTCTGACCCTATGTAGTTGAAGGAGACCCAAGCCCATCTTCTCTACCCTCTGAGCATTAAGACCAGGGTTAGAAACTCCACATGAAGTCTTATCCTTCTAATAACATAATGGTTGGCAGTTAGATGTTGATCTGTTAACGGCAAATTATTGAAAAAAACCTAAATTGTTAAAAGCTGTTTCCTCCTTGACATATTAATTTTATACATAATTTTTACTTAAGTTTCATGAGACTCAAACATCACATGGGGAAAATAATTTGATTTCTTCACCTCCCACTTCTTTTTTTTTCTGATATCACCTCTTTTGGGACTTGAAATCCTAAAAATAAAAAAAAAGACTATTGAAGAAGCTATAATAACCTTTTCTAGAGCAGACATTCTGTGCCACAAGGCTCATCTATATGGTATATCCATTTACCTACAGGTAGGCAAGGCTCCCACTACAGATCAGTCAGTACAGTAGTCCTTATATGTTGTGTCAAGTGAAGAAAGGGGATAACTTCATAAATAAATGAATGGAAGGGATTAATATTAGAACATCCTAATATCTAAGTGCATGGCCTACTACACCAGGTCAGATGGATCGCAAGGTTTCATGTAGAAGGGACTAGGACTCCATGAACAATATGAAGTCACTTCTGATTGCTCCCAAAGAAGCCAGGCGGTGATATCTTTGCAGATTGACTATCATTGGCAAGTCTCTCTCAGCAGAGTTGACCTAAACTTGCAAGTTCTAATTGCTACATGATTGGCATTCTGAACAAAAACCAAAAGGGTGATTCTCTATACCAAAGCCATCTTCTCAGGTATAATTAGCTTTTGACAGAGGACTCATATCAGAGAGGAAAAATTCAGTAACTGAGCCTGATGCCCCTACCTTTGTCATGGGAACACAGGGAGGACTCCATAGAACATGTTTTTATGAGAACAAATAGGTCTCCAGTGGAACAGAGGCAAGGTAGATTTCCAGTTCTGTTCACGGTGTATCTTTACAAGAGCTGTCATTTAACTAAATGGATGCTTCTTGTTCAAGTATTTGAATAAATATGATTGCTTGCTTTGTGCGCTCTTATTTCGCTTTCTCCTTTCCTACTCAGGACTCCCTTAATAAGGAACAGTGCAACCCACAGTGAGTTGGGTCTTCCTACAATTTGATTAACAATTAAGATTCTTCCCAACAGACAAGTTCAAAGGCCAACATGGTCTAGACAATTTCATACCAAGACTTTTCCCAGGTGATTCTGGGTTACGAAAAAGGTGATGGTTAAACTCATCAGTATAGAGAAAATCATAAAGACAAATCAGTAATTGTGCCAATTTGTGTATATAAAGATGTTTCTAGAATAAAGGAATTTCAGTGCTGTAACTAGGACCCTCTCAGCCTATCAAAGAAAGTTGTCCTAGCTGTAGGATAAGTAATAGAGATAAGAAAAAAAGTGCTTCCCACGAGGTCCACATAAGAGATACACTTGGCACATGTAAAAGAAAGGAACTGAGTTTCCATGGCTATGGACCACATAGCCTCTATCTCAAACTGTCACGCAATTCTGACTTTCCTTCTGTTGGCAAAGAGCATCTGGAAGCCTAAGGACAGTCATCAATAACGGGTTTGGGGCTGCCAATGGAAGAAAGACATGAGTTGGTTTGCATGGAATTCTAACAGGCTGGAGGCACAGAACTGCATCCTGCCACCTTCTGTGTCTGTGCTAATTCTTTATGCAAGCAATTTTAGGATGCAAATGCATATGGCTTCTGAGGGTTTCTCTTGAACAAGTTTTGTAACGCATGTGCTGAATTTTGTTCGATTCCTCTTGGAAGAGCAAAATGATGTGTTGTTGAGGGTAAATTAATAATGCAGTTTTCTATAAGCATCACAATAATTTACAAGTAAGTTATACATTTTTTGTGAGAGCCATTGTTATCTATGTTGAAAAAAGTATAACTGTCTTCCCTAATCAATAAAGAATCATTATGAATATGAGTACATAGAATAGGATTATAAGGATTATTGTGGACATTGTATATCTTCCTAAGTTGAGACATTTATAGCAAAAAGAAAAAAGATTTAGGGAAAGGAAAAATACAAAATACATACATCAAAATTACAAATAAAGTAAAACAAATATTCAGAAATATAAAACCATAGTAGCTGTATGAATTTAAGTGAATGGTTACTTAGGTTTTATTTTTATTTCCTCAAAAAGCATGGCTAGGGAAAAATTACTTTATGCCTAATTTTTTCTTGAACTCATTTGTGGATATATATATATATATATATATATATATATATATTGCTATAAGGGCACTCTTATAGTTCTGTGTTAGTTACTGTTATAAGTCCAGTGTGACAACTTGACATGTATTTGAATACTTAGTCTCCAGGCAGTGGCATTATTTTGGGAGACAATGAAACTTTTAGGACATTGACGGATAGGGGCCTAGAAGATGTAGAACATATGGATATATATTTTGAATGTGTGTGTGTGTGTGTGTGTGTGTGTGTGTGTGTGTTATCTCTTAGTCTTCACTACTCCCTTATCACCTCTAAACATAATTTAACATGATTGCTGAGTTACAGTCATTTAAATAGTTGAAAATTTTTCTCACTGTGTGATTACTTAAGTAAAACACCTTGCAGTCTTTCAGAAATGATTTTGCCACAATATTGTCATGTTTTTCTTCCTGGGACCTGTACTCTTCTTCAGGTTGGATATGAATATTTAGACCTTAGACCTTGGAAAGTGATGTCTCACTGGAGGAACAATCCTCATTCCTTTCACTGTCTGCTTTCAGGAGATGATTAAGTGGAAAGAGCCTCACCCAGGTTGCCCATCTGTGTTATTGAGATGATACTTTCTATTACTTTCATATGTATTTGGCTAGTGTAATAATCCTGTGGTTACCACTACAAATTTCCCCTGTTCTTTCAGATATTTAACCTCAACCCAAGCCACTATCATTTTGGAGTTTCATTTCATCTTTATTTCTGTCAAAATACTGGATCTGTAACATCATCTTCTAAATACTGGATCTGTAATATCATCTTCTTTTAGCCTTGAAATACAAAGGACTTATATTTAGTAATTCTTGATAAGGTAACTGCCTCTTTGACAAATGCCTTTCTTATTGTCTTGGTAACTGCTATCTCTCATATTGCCCATAGAACATAGACTGTCACAGTCCATCTATCATGCCCCTTTCTCTGAGTCTTTGATCTTCTATTCTGTCATCTTCAGTGGTCTCTCTGCCATGTATTTTCCAAAGTTTCAATAATGATTCAAGCAGGTGATTATGTCTAAGTAATAAGAATGTTACCAGACACTTAATCTTCTATTACAGGAAAGGATCTCCAAATGAATAAATTTTCTCCTATGAACTTTCTGTCTCTGCAAACTAATACTTTCAAGAAGCAAGCCTATATTTCAACTACAATTAGGACAAGCTGTTTAGGTCCTGCAGCTTCTGAGATAAAATCCTTCCTGATCAATTTCAGGACTTATACGAGACTACCTATTGTTTTATGTCAGAGAGAGAAGTGTGGAGAGGGGCAATAACAAAGTATGTGCAAAGAGTAGACCTTCAACTTCAAGCATTGTCATGGTGCATTCTAGCTTTTAACAAGAAATAGAAGGTACAGAGATTTTGGAGAGTTCCAACATCCTGGGACTCTAGCTAAGTTATTTCCACCTCAAGATTCAGAGTTCTGCTCTTTCCCATCAATCTGATTTTGGCATTTAAAGCTTGCTTAATTATACAGCTCAAGTTCCCCTGAAGCTCTGCACTATTTATTTATTTATTTAGTTAGTTAGTTATTTATATGTGTACATATTGGGTTGGTGTCTGTGTCTTTGTAGAGATAGGAAAGTGCTCTATCACAGAACCACATGCCCAAACTCTTACTATATGGCCTGAAATTGATCATAGACTTTTTGGTCTTTTAGTAGGGAAGGTACCATTTACTTCGTTTCATGTGACAAATGTGACAAAAGCCAGCTGTTGGGTTTATCTTTCTAGTTTGTGTGTGTGAGGGGTAGTTGTTGTTGTTTGTTTGTTTGTTTTTCTCTGCACAATGATTGCAGATTTTTTTACTTAATTCTATGAGATTTATAGTTTCTGTCTTCTGGAAAGATCTCAAATACCAAGGTGGTATCTTTTTCAATGCAGTCCTTTTCATTGGTATCCCATTCTACTTTACTAATAAAGAAATCCTAGTAAGTTCACTGTGGCAGGTTTCTGTACTATTTTTATTCCATTTAAGAGTAGTCATTATATTTTTAGACATCTGACTGGGATGACTTAAGATCAGGACCCATTTACAGTTAGCACCCTCAAATTACCCTCAGACTACCCTCAGATTACAGTGTTATGAAGGGCTCCCCAGAAAGCCAAACCTGAATCTGAGATTTATTTTCATGGAAGCATTTCAGAACATGTCAACAATTATTTATAGGGAATGACAAGTGAGGTAGACAGAGGAAAATGAGTGCTGTATCTCAAATTGCACTTCAGATCTACCTTTAAGAGAATGCTCAGAAGTGGGCCTCTCTCGGAAGGGTATGTGGCCTTGGAGGTAGACATTATTCTAACCTAGGGAAAGTCCTTGGGTGTTACTCAGCTCAGATACGTTTCAGCAGCTAGGAAAGGCAAACCCTGAGTCCTTAGTAGCTATGGCATTACACAGATTGTCCCAAAAAACATCAGTCTGAGAAATGAAAACAAAACAAAACAAAAACCAAAAAAAAAAAAAAAAAAACAAACCCCCAAATACTTAGAAAAAGCCCATCAGTAGTGAAAAGAAAGGCTTGGAAGAGTTGATACCAAGTTTTTAAGGATACACTGTCACCATTGTTGCATTTTTATATGTGAAACACACACACACACACACACACACACACACACACTATAGAGTAAGTCTGTCTGAACTTGGGGGAAAAAGAAAAATATAGAAAAGAGCAGTCTATAAATGAAAGTTACTTTGACAAGAGATTTCTATTTTAACTTTTACACAATTATGATGATTTCATTATGCCATTTTCTAGTCATGAAACCATGCAATTTTCAAGCTGAAACAAAAGGTAGATGCTTTCTGACTTAGTAATATGAGGTTAAACAAATTGAGATTCTTATGTAATTGTTATGTGCACTGGAATATGGATATGGTTATTATGAATGCAGTGATAGTGAGGAACAGATGGGAAGGTAATGAGTGAGAGGATAATAGACTCGGTGAGTATTTCTCTTTCATTCTCTAACCTTTATGGAAAATAAAAGTGGAAGAAAAGACAAACCATACAGGGAGAGAGAATGTTAGAGTTGGTATGTTACAGGAGATGTTGGGGGTAGATAATATCATATTTTATTGTTTATATGTATAGAATTTTCAAACTTAATGAAAAATTAAGAATAAAGGCTGCTGGAGAGACAAATTGCATGGTTTCTTCTGGAATATGAACTTTTCTAGAAATAGCTTGATTGATAATATGTCTTAGAAATAGCATACATAAAAAAGTTTTTTTAAAAAGAACAACTTTAACAGCAGTAAGTCAATGTTGCTTAGTTGTAGTTGTAGAACTAGATTAATGAGAAGAAACAGTTTAAAACATTTTTGTGCAACTAGAGGTTATTCATCTATATGTCTGCTAAAAGAGAGCAGGACTGATAGTTATTAAAACTATTTCTGATTCTTTTCCCTTTATGTGGACAATATAAAAATGTACTCTTTGCTAGAAGTTTAGAAAATTTAGAAACTAAAATATTAAAGATATAAATATTCTATATTTCTATTACCTAATCTCAAGTAGTCTACTCCTATCAATTAATCATTATCACTGAGATTTCTATCATTTCTTTTATAATCATGTGGACATAAAACAAGATATTCTATGATGCAGTGATAAGAGGAATTAATAGTTTTAAGTGTTATAGTGTCCTACATTGGTTTTCTTTGCTGTAATAGGACACTATGACCAAAATCAGCTAACAGAGGAAAGGGCTTCCTTCATCTCATATCCTCAGGTCACATTTCATTACTGAGGAAAGACAAGGTAGGCACTCCAGGCAGCAATCTGGAGGCAGTGGCTAAAACAGAGTCTGTGAAGGAATGTTGCTTACTGGCTTGATCTCTCAATGGCTTGCTGTGCTTGATTTCTTATATTGCCCAGGACCACCTACTCAGGACTAGTAATAACCACAGTGGGCTGGGCTCTTATACATCCATCATTAACTAAGAAAGCTTCATAAGATTGCCCATTGGTCAATAGTGGGCACTTTCTTAAGTGATATTTTCTCTTCTCAGGTCATTCTAATTTGTGTTACATTTATTAAACTAACCCTACACATATGTGCCTTTGATTTGTTACACTTAATATTTTACTTAATATTTACATCATAAAATTATTGGAATTAAAAATAATTACTTTAAAACTCCTAATTGTTATGACAATTTAGTATTCTATTATATGAATGTACTCTATCCAACTTTGTTGTTTGATTTTGATTTTTGTACTGGGCATTGAGGTTGTTTTCACATTTTATTGTAATTCAAACTGGGAAAAATATTTATATAGAAAAATATCAATGTAGGCCTTTTTGGTGTCTGAAGATTAAAGATCTATATATGAAGTTCTTAGATCAACTTTAACAACTGTACCTAATATTGTTCATGAAGTTATATATATATTTTTTTAAATGTGGTCCCATTTGTTGTCTTTATTAGCAGTATAGATTCACACCGCCCAATCATACGTTTTCCAGAGTAGGTTCTGTTTTAAGTTCTACTCTGTGGTAGAAATGAGTTGGTTCTGTGCTTGCCGCCTGACTTGGCCAGTTTTTAGGTACCAGACCTAGTCCTTTGCATTCAAGTCTGCTTATGAATGGCCTTTCCAGAGAGACACATCAGATCCTGTGAAATAGTCAGTGAATTCTGGTATGCATTTGGCTTGGAAGCCTAGTTGTTTCCAGGCAATATTCCACTACAGGAAACATGCCACAAAGATTCCGAGGGTGTGGTGTCAGTGCAAAAGTCTCACTTTTAGGAACTGTAGTGAGGTGAGGTGAAAGGTGTTGGTCCTCCGTGCCTTAAATGTACACATTGAAACTTTAAAACCTAGGACATCAAGATATAATTATATTTAGAGACAACATTTTTGAAAGAGTATTAGATTAAAATGAATTTGTTGCAGTAGTCCTTAATTCAATATGACAATAGCATTTATAAAAAGAAAGAATTGGGACACAGAGGGCGAGAAACACAAAAGGAAATAGCGGGAGGAGGTGGCCTACTATAAACCATGCAGAAATGTAGCCCTCTTACTATGGCTCTATGTATAGTGACTTTTGTGAATCTGGAATTATGTTTTTCTAGACTCTTTCAGTAAAATTTTTCATCCTAGATCTTGGGGCAAAGTGAAGAATTTAGTTTTTTAATGCATTCTTTAGCATGTTTGCTGAAAGACAGAGGGGCTAATCTAGAGAGTGGTTCTTAAGAACCAGTTAGACCTAGCTCCAGAAACACTGAAGCCTTTTCACTAAAACCACACAATTACCTTTGCTCTTCTTAGTTTGCAGTGTTTAAAAGAGAATGAACCTTCCCCTGTTATTTTATAAATCCCTACTTCTATAGTATTGTTAATGGTTCAAAATAACAACCTGAATCATATGATGGCATCTAACCACAGGAAATCCTGCCAAAGACAGGGTTATAATGAACCTGTTCTTGTGTGTATACAGACACAATTGCTTGTGTCTATCCTGAGTTAATTATAATGTAAATCCTTCCTCCTCTTTATCCCTTAATCTGTCTGCTACCAACATGACAAAAACCTGCATGCAATAAAGTTATTCTTTTTGAATGAGTTAGAATACTTCAGGGATTTTCTGTTGTTGGAGTGAGGGAATGAAGACCATAGGTCAATAAGTAACTATGATTTAGTGTTACACACACACACACACACACACACTTACACACACACACACACACACACAAAGACACAGAAGTTCAGAGGCAGCTTTGTATATATCTTGTTTGCTGGGTGCTAGGAAGAATTTCATAAAGAGAAACCCTGAGGCCATGCTTTGAAAATGAGAAAAAGGTTAAGTGTTAAGTTAGTAGAAATCGTTATAAATGAAGAGTCACATGGTGCAGTCTGAAAACCTGGCCAGGGCATTGAGAAGTTGGGTGGATACAGGAATGGTGTGATGATTGGGGTTGGCTATGATTGCCCTTTTTAGATGTGGAGTCCTGTGCTCTCAGAACAAACACCTGGTCCCATGAAGTCATGAAGATGGGCTATCATTGAGTTTTGAGTGATGGCATCTCATGTTGCTTGAGGAAAGAGATCATTTCTTATAGGTAGAATGGAAAGCAGGAGTGTAAGCTATTGCCTTTTCTATGTACTATGACCAGGAAAGACAGACAATACACAGCTGGAGGTTAGTAAAGTGCTCTGTGTGTCTGCAACACCTTCTTAAGTGGAGTGTATCTGGTAGTTTGAGGGCCATTCTAAGCACTGAAGTGCCATACAGCATATTGTTTGTTAATAAAGTACAAATGATCTGAACACAACAGGATTCTGACCTGTCTTTGCTGCACAAACATCATTATCTCCTACTGTTTTCTCTCTTGTTGGGGGTTGTGCACTTAACCTCTTAAGGTTGTATTCCTGAATGCAGGCCATAAGAATCCACACTAGTGGCTACTCAGGCTATGTCCTGCCTTGGTGGTGATTTCATTTTATGACTTTCTTTATTACTGGATAAGGCTTTCAATTGCAAGAAGACACAGTGCTCATGCTGGTGTGAGTTCCACCTATGAGTTTTAGTGCTCTTCCATAGATTTCTGCTCATTTTCTGAACTGCATGGGGCAGAGTTGAGTTTCCTGAAGGCCTTAATACAATCTAAATGCCATGAGGACATTGGATCTCATTGACAATTCCCTTCAGAAATTTTAATACTTCAGTGGGGAATGGCAGTGGCATGTAAAGCGCTTAACAGTAACAAAGCCATGAACAGGTAAATGAGACAATCAGTGCATCTTACAACTGCAAATGTTCCCCAGTGTTTGTTTTATGAAGAAGAAAACAACAGTTAAAAAACAAGAGAGCTGAAAAGAACACTTGAATCCAGACCCCTCAGAAAACTCTTGTTAAGACACAAAGCCTTAATATTATGCTGTCAGAAGATAATGACTGTGTTTTCTCCAAGGATTGGAGGTTAGGGTAGAAATTAAAAGTTAATGAGACTTAAATTTCTTTAAAGAAATAAGATCTAATTCTCTTTTTGCTTCCATGTTTATCTTCTGTAATAGTCCCTTCTACTTCAAAGAGAAGGAGAAAACTGGTTCTCACAATCCTCTTCATCGCTCTGCCTCCCATGAGGAGGCTCCACATGATTGAAAGGAAGAGATTTGGAAGTCTACGACAACAGCTGGAGTGCCACTCCGGCTGTGGATGTAGAGAATGGGTATGGCTATGATTGTTGGGAGCAACCAAAAGAAGCGTATTCTAAGGACTACCATTTCGTTTTCAGACCGCGTTTATTCACAGGGAGAAACTACATTCAAGGTCCCAGGCCTTAGGGGAGCTGGAACTTCCCTATAGCTGAACAGTTTTATTAGTCCAAACATCTCAGGAAAAATGAATTCATCTTGCTGGCAGGGTCAAACAAGTTCATGTTTCCAGACCTAGTAATCTCACTTCTTCAAATGTTTTCTTAATTGTCTGCTCACAGGTAAAGAATATAGAAATTACTGTCATAAAAACCATGGTGCATAAGTTATAAAACTTTATAATCAATTGCCTGTTATGCCCTAATTAACTATATTCAGCTGACCCACTTCTTTGTCCCCTTACCCCTGTGAGCTCTGGACCTAATATCTGGAGCAATGAAGAAAGAACCTTGAAGTGAGGTGCCTTGGATATGGCCCAGTCTTCAGTGGGCACTGCCTTGATTAACTCCTAATATCAAAATACAATTGGATGGCACTGTAGCTACCCCCAGCTCCTGCCTCATTTTGTGTTCCCATCCTTAAAAATGTTATATAATCTCCCTCTGGGGACACAGTTCAGAGCCCAAACTGGTGACCTCCATGAACACTCAGAAAATAAAGCTTTCATTTTTAAGCACCCATATCTGAAGTGAGTTTTCTAGGCTTCTCCTCAAACCCAACATTATCAGCCATGAAGAATCTGGTCTTTTTGACTCAGAGGAATCTATGACCAAATGCTACTGGATGGTTATAAGAAGCTGCTTGAGGGCATGTAAAGGCTAAAGTTGGGAATGTGATTTTGTTATCTGAAGAACAAATATCAGATAAGAGAAGAGGGCTAGGATCTGCTACAAATTCAAATGAGACAACAAAACTCAAATTCTTCAGAGGAATGCAAGTACAAATATAATCAGTACCTTCAGGGAGTCAGAACCACAAGACAGTGGCTCTCAGAGTTACAATCTATGTAGATGATTGGAGCATCTCTTAGTGAGGGGTGGAAGAAAAACAGGAAAACAAGTTTCAACTAAGTATTGATCACACAAAATAAAAATTAATAAAAAGATGTGAATGTGCAAAACAAATTTAAAAAATTAAAGTAAATGTAGTTCAAATGACTCACATACAGCACCAGATGGATGGGAATACCATACAGAATAATGATAGAAATAATTATTTTGTAAGATGCAAGGCTAGGGATCTGATCCTTTCCTAAAATCTCACAGAAACATTAACATCTGTTCTCCTGGCTCAAGTTGTATTTTGGAAGATACTCATTCTCCAGATCCCGAACAACACCTGAGCTGGGTCAGAAGGTGAATGCACCATAGAGGTGATACTCACAAAGTCATGCTAGGTTCCATTATCCTTTGCTTCTTATGCCTCAATATGTACATGTCTTCTTAGAAATTTTTCATTTCATATATGTATGAAGAGATTAATATCCTGTGACTATGTAGAATGTAATCATGTCCATAATCCTTCCCTACCAAAATATTAACAATGTGTTATATTTTTTTAGGTTACTATAAAAATGATACTATCATTATATTTATGTGAAATGATTTTTATACAGGGGTGTATGGCTTAACAATGCCTGTGCATTCTGAGAAATGCATCATTAGATAATTTTCTCTTGGTGTGAACACTGTAAAGTTTATTCACAAAGTTGACTGGTAAATGTTCTGTATGTCTAAGGTGTGTGACCTAACCTGTTGATCCTAAGCTGATTATAGCATGTTCCCATACTGAATGCTGTATGCAGTTGTAATGTGTAGCTAATCATACCTAAGCATGGAAAAAGTCCAGTTACAATACCAGTTATAGGAAGTTTACAGGTCTGCTATAATCTTATGTGTTCACTATCAAATATGCAGTCTTCCATTAACCAAAACATTATACAGCACAAAACCATACATGTATATACATGTGATATGCATAATTACGTGTGGGGTGGTGTGCTGTGAAAGATAGCCTAGTTCTCGATTGAGCTAAGGCTTGAAACCCCAGAGACCCTGATAGGCGATTCACCTGTTACAGGGCACCAGGCCCCTGTTCTGTAGCTACAGCCCCCCTCAAACCCCCCCCCCCCAGTTTGTGGCCATCAGTCACATAGGAGCAACACCCCAAGCCCTCCAATATGTAGGTAAGGTATCCGCAAGATCTCAGACCAAGCCAATAGTAAGTACCTACTGTCAGACCCACCCTAAAACTGTACATAAGGATCCTATCCAGAAGGATAAGGTTGTGAGAATTACTCCATCATCTGAAAGCTTCTGTCATAAAAACTGTAACACTGCTGCTTGGGGAAGAAATCTGCTCTCCCCAGAACACTGCCAGAAGCTCCCCTACACCCCTTGCTGGCCAGTCAGCTTCCCACTGGCTCAGCCTGGCCCTACTTAATGACTGTGTCTTGGAACAATTGAAACAGCAGCAGTGGAGACTGAGGTGGAGGCAGCTGCAGAAGCAGAGTTGTTGGAGGCAATTCCCCCTCCTGCTCATATTCTCTCCCTTTAGCCTGAACCCTCACACCTGGCTGGGCCAGAGATCTCTGTGGAGAGCCTCCAGTACACAGGTCCCCATCTGGCAACCATGTGGGGCTTGAACAGTGACACAACTGCAGGAACAGATACCTAGGAAGGTGAGCCCTCCCTCCCCCAACTCTGGAGACAAGCAACCTGTCCTTTCCTGCTGTGCTCTCAGTCAGCACCATCACTTGGATTTGGATAACCTGAAGGGGTAACTGAAGCCTCCTGGGCCAGAGCTACTCTCTGGTGTTTGCTAAATGTCCCTCTGACCCCTGTCTAAATTCTGACAGCCTGCAACAAGCATTCACAATGACTTTCTATCTAACTTCTCTTTAAAACAAAAAGTGTAAGACCCTGACCCTTGGTCAGTGGTGCTTACTTGGAGATCCATGAGGAGGGTGGGTCCTCCACTAGATTCTTCCAGGTAACTATATAGGGCACTTGGTCTGAGTGCCCAAGGAATCCTGGCCTAAAGACTCTTCCCCCTACTGCTTTGATCATCTGCAAGTCGAAGGTCTCTATTGGTGGCCATGCTACTCTGAAAGTGGACCATTCCGAGAAGCAGAGAGTAACTAACTTGTTATTCTTTACTACTACTGACAAGTTTTCTCCTCTTTTCCTAACTTCTCTCCAGTGGTTAACTAGGATGTTGGACCGAGTAGATTCAGTCTGCCCCATGTCCAAAAATGTCGTCAGTCCAAGTCCAAGAACACAGAATGAAATAACCAACACCATGGGCGCAGACACCAGGCTATAGCAAGACTCGGTGGACTCCCGCCGATACTGTGTCTTGCCATTTCCAAAAGGAGCCGAGCCATCCCAACTCCCTCCAGTGGAGCTGTCCTCCAGACTCTCCATGTGTTAAAGCATGTCTGCCCACAATTGACTGTACCAGACCAGAGGCTTTCCAGCCAACTTCCATGCTTGCAAGCCAAAAGTGGAAGCAAAAGACAGAGCGACAAACACAGACAAACACTGACAAGTAGGCGCCTGTTGTTGAGCTCAGTCTTTTTCCCTCCTATCAATCTACTCAGTGGTTGCTGGGGGTGGGGTGGTGGGGGAGGAGGTTTCCTAGAATCCCAAACGAAGGCCCCAGTTGTAAGACCCCCAACCCTCAGTCAATGGTACTTACTTCGAGATGCTCCTAGTGAGACACCAAAATGCAGATCGATAAAAAAGCAAGAGGTTTATTTTCCATTGCATTGGGGTCAACCCTCAATTAGTCCCTCTAGGCGAGTGACAAGAAGATGACCCTGAATGACTATTACAAGCAGTTTTTATACTTTTTAGGGGCACAGGTTACATCAGCAAGGTTACAGTTCTAACTTATTGGCTAAGCATATTGACCTTTAAATCTATTGGCTAGCAAGCATGACACACATTTGAACTCTACCTGGGACTTTCCAGAGGGTCAGGTAATTATCAGTCAGCACATTCTGAGAATTTTTTACTCAAGAATGTTCCTATGGGTGAAGAATGGAACTTGGCCTAGCCTTGACCCTAGGTGGGAGGGAGAGAGAAGGTGTGGGACTGGAAAAAGTCCTTAGGGTCCCCAAACAAAAAAACAAACAAACAAATCCAAAACTAAACCAAACCAAAACAACAACAATAACAACATCAACAACAAAAACAACAACAACAAACCTGGTAGTGCAGCAAGCCACTTAAAAGCCACAGGACAGCTGCCAGTTCTTTAATCTGCTGGAAGGCTTAGCATTTTGGACCTCTGTGGTATCCCCCAAAGCCAATAGGCCAAGGGAATGTGCCCATTGGAAAAAGCATTTTTCCACTTTTCTGAGATGTGCAACTCATCATCGCATTAAAAATATCTCCCCAGGTCAGGGAGATATATACCCTACTAAAATCCCATGGAATAAAAATAGTCACAAACCAAGCTTCCTTGTTTTGAGAGGAAGTCCTTCAGATAGTGCCACACATGGCCAATGACAATATTTTTAGCCTGGACTCATGGATCTGAGTAACTTCTCTCATCAAAAACAGAGATACCCAAAAGGGAAAAACAGCAGTGATTTTTTGCCAATCTTAGCCACAATTTGGCAATGCATAGGGGCCATCTAAAATAGGACAAACTGATAGCAACACAACTCCTGACCCCCCTCAGTCAGATGAGCCCAAAGATCAAGGTCCTAAAACCCACCCTATTTCAGATCTCACTACCCTTACCCAACTAATAAGGGAAATAAAATCCATCTACTCACCCCTGCTTCCTTATGCCTCAGAGGGAACACTAAATAAGCCATCTGCTCACGCACTCTGACATTTCCATTGATTTTAGCTTTTTTTCAGCTCAGGTTTGGGCAGTCATGTTGGTAAGACTTTATGAACATAGCTTCTGACATTAGTAGGAGACACAATCTCTCAGCAACCTCTCTGATGCTCTGGCCTTTATAATCTTCCCAAGGCCTTTTATGCACCTTAGGTACAGGAGTGTTTCTTTGTGTATATATGAGTCTTTTGTGATAAAGTTTGCAAACATTTTCCACCCATTTTTCGTCTCTCTTTTATATTACTTGAGTTCTTTTATGTAGCTAAGGTGCAGTCCAGACCTATTAGAACTATTTTCCTTTGAAGTCTTATTAAATGATGCTTTATGTGTGCTTACTTAAGAAAGAACATCTAATTTTAGAATAGCTTTAGACTTACTGAAATGTTCACAGGATTGCAATGTTCTAATGTGCCCATTAGCAGTTTTTCTTGCCATAATCATCTTATAATAGTATAGAAAACCAGACATGCCTAAAAATTCAACATGAGTCTTTACTATAAACTAAGCACCATACTTCATCTGATTTCAAGTTTTTCCACTCACAACTTCAGTTTTCTCCTTTCTATGCTGTGACCTAAACTAGATCCCTGCAATGGCAGTATTAGCCTTGTTTGTGATATGGCAGGTTGTCAGCTTTTCTGGCTTCTGAAAAGGTGCACCCTAGCAGCTCATGATGTATTTTGACCTCATAGATCATATGGCACTATGAAGTGACAGAATATGATTGATATCTTTCTCAGTCAACTTTTGAGGACTGTACATATAAACTTTGATCTTGAATGTGTTGTGAAGCAGCCAAACTTGCTGTTGTACTGGGGCTGAGAAGGTTCTAGTTTAATGTATAATGAGTGGAAATGTGAGAGCAAGATCATATCTTGCTGTGCTTGAGACTTTGAAACCTGTGGAGACTATGAATTATGAAGCAGGATGAAGAAAAAGAGCAGCTACCTAGGAAGAACTGAATGATACCAGACCCCGATGAACTAGTTCTCGTGTCGCACTGCTCTGGAACACTTTGATGTGTGAAATACTCACTGCATAGTACTGTGCTGAGTCAGCTTCAGTATATGTTGCTTATAGTCTACCTGTCACTAAAGATATAAAAGTTGAAAGACAGTTCAATTTAAGTATGCTTTTGGGGATCCTAAGCTTATATATTAGTTAGATATTAAAATTGTCTGTATCAGTACTTGTCATTAATGTCTTCTTTTGACAGAGCTGTTCCTTGAAAAAGAGTTCATAAGATACATGATGGTAACAAGCAGTTCACTAATTTGTCAAATCTTTTATCTCTTTATTAATTTTACATTAGTTGTTGAATATTGCTGTGGTCTCATACTTATGTTAGGCTGTGAAGACAAAATGGTGATTACAGAATATCTGTATCACTGGAGACTCAATGAAGGGTAAATGGTGTATTTAGCAATATATCCTTACCATCAAGTTGTAGAGGGTAACCAATAGCTTTGTCAATAACCTATGGTGTTTGTAGAGTATTGTCTATGGGAATCCTTTAGCGAAATACTCATGAAGTTGTAACCCATTCCTTACGTTAGAAGTTTTATTTGGTGGCAAAAGATGTCTAGCTCTGGGGCATTTTCTTCCTCATTGTATGGTGAATCCAATTAACTTCCTTTCATATATGTATCTATTTTAGGAAGCTTCAACAGTAGTAAGTTTCAATATGGATCTTCAATAGGCCTTTAGTCTCAGTTGTTCCTCCCCGGAGTTCAGTCTTTATCTTGTCCTCCCTTTCCTTTTCCCATTTAAACCTCTCACTCCACTTTCCTCTCTATCTCTTTATAAAGCTATATTAATATTTTCTCTTTTAATGGAAATACATTCTTTTCTCAAACAGTATGTCTTGGTTAGTTTTCCCTCCCTTTCCTACTCCCATTTCCCCCTCATCTCCTTTCCCATCTGGATCCACTTCATTTCTGTCTTACATTAGAAAAGAACAGGCTTCAAAGAGATAGTACTAAAATATAACAAAGAAAAATATAATATTTTAAAACAAAAACTGCCACAATAAAGGACAGGGCAAACCAACAGCAGGAAAAGAACTCAAGAGCCTGCACAAGGCATTTGTTTGAACACTCAGGAATCCCATGAAAACACTAAACTAGAAGCCATAATATATATGCAGAGGATCTGGTGCAGACCTGCATAGGCACTGTACATGCTGCTTCAGTCTGTATATATTCGCATAAGCTTTAAAGTCCTTGATTGTTTGGTGTACTCCATCTCATCTGACTCTTATACCTTTTCTGCCTTCCCTTCCAAAGGGTTCCCTGAGGTCTGAGGAGAGGTTTGATGGAGAAATCCCTATTTATGGCTGAGTAATGCTATATTCTGAAGTGTTGTCTTTATTTACATTTTTGTTGGATTTAAAAGCAGTAGATATTTAGACAATCCTTATATAAGTCCAAACACATACAATTAGGAAATAGCTTCTTCCTAGTATGTAATATTTCAGCATCCAAAAAAAGGTTAATTTTATATACAATATTTAACACTTGAGATTTAGAGTCAAATAAAATATGTTTAGCGATGATATCTTGCCTTTAGAAATTACATCAGACTTTATGCTCATGAGGTTATTTTGCTGTTCTTCAAATAGAACATCTGGGAAGCTGGTGAAGCAGATGGAGAATGGGTCATTGATAGATAAACCATCAGGGCAAAGTTCTGAGAGCATCTTAAACCTTGCTATTTTTTTTGTTTATAAGAATCTTGCTTTTTAAAATGTCATTGTTGCTTTATTTTCTTATTTATTGGGTAATAAAATCCAGTGGAAATGTTTCAGTGGAACTTAAAACATCTATGCATTGGGTAACATGTTAAATAATTTATGAAACCTTATTATGTTTTGGAGACCAGGGATGTGCAAATTATCAGAAATACCTGGAGTTGTTCTAGGAGCAAGTAGAAGCCATGTAAATATGTGTGGTACTCTGTAAAGTGTTTTGTTGTCACCAGTTCAGGGGCCTTTCCTCATCTTCTTGTGATACCTGCACTTTATCAGTGGAGTCTTTACTCTTTTCTGTTCTCACTGGTGTCTGAAATCCACATACATACGACACTATCTGCTGATCCTTTCTTAGAGAAAGTTAATGCTATGTATGGAAACTACAAAATATTAGAAGAGCTATTTTACCACTGACTTATTCATATCAAATTCATATTGCCTGGTAGTTAGATTTAATTTCTCAACTTCATGTTAGATACATGTACACTAGAAGTTAGAATAAATTAGACTATCAAGAATATGGTAGATCTATCCAAATCTTTACCAATGAGAATTACCTAGATGAACTTGAGAACACAGAGTTTGTAAGAATAAGCATAAACTTCATTAGTAATTCAAGGAGTTCAAAGAGGGCAGGCGCACACACACACACACACACACACACACACACACACCTGTCTAATGATACCAAGGGGGGAGACTATAAGAATAATAACCATTTTAGTGTTACCCAAGAAAACATAAGTATGATTGAAGAGACAATTCAAGATTTGAGAACTAAATTCAACAAGGAGATAGAAACATTGACGGGGACTTAAGCAGAAGATAGACTATTAGGGTTTGAAGTTAAATTAAAGGACTTAGACTGTATAAACAAAGAACACATAAAAAAATAAAAGGAATACGCAGGAAATGTGGGACACCATAAAACCCTCAAACCTTCAAATTATAGTACTAGCCTAGGGAGAAATATGCCAAATCTATGGTATAGACCAAGTCTTCCACAAGACTTCCCCCAACCAAGGAAATATATACCCATACAAATACAAGAAGCACAGATAACATGTACTAGATAAGACCAGAAAAGAAAATTCTCTTGTTACTAAAGTGACAGAGCAAAAAGAAAAAAATATTGAAAGCTACAAGAGAAAAAAATACAAGTCAGCTATAAAGAAAAACTTCTTAGAGTAACAGCTGATTTCTCAGTGGAAACTCTGAAAGCCAGAAGAACACACAACAATGCATTCCAAATCCTAAAAGATTCTGGAAGACTACCTGAAATAATGCAACCAGCAACACTATTTGTCATGATTTAAGAACAAAGACAATCTTCCAGGAAATAAACAACCTAAAGAATGTATATCTAACAAATCAAACCTAAAGAAAATATAGGAAGTAGTATTTCTTACTGAAGAAAGGAATGAACACAAAGAGACTGGAAAGAAATGTGAAGCCTTAACTGTTAAACTAAAACTCAAAACACCCTGCAAGCAAAAACAACACTCAAAATCAACAACAAAATAACCACAATTAACATGTACACACATTTCAGAAATACATTTCAATATCTATTGCTTCAATTCTCTAGTCAAAAGACACAGGCCGAGTAAATGGATCAAGAAACAAAACCCATGTATGCATTTCCTCCAACAAATACATTTTAATTTTAAAATATGTATTGCCTATAACAGTGATTCTTGACTCCTTTTTGGTCATATATCAGATATTCTGCACATCAAATTTTAACATTATCATTCACAATAGTAGCAAAATTATAGTTATGAACTAACAACAACAGCAGCAAAAGAGTACTTGGAAATATATATGCATATATATACTAAATAGGGTTGTTTTTTTTCTATGCTTCCATAGTTCCCAAATAATGACAGGTCATTTCAACACTCAATGTTGCTCATTTTAGTTCCCAAATAATTAACACAGAGACCTAATAAATTTATTAACAAGCTGCAGGCACTATGTTTGGTAGATACTCATCTGTTGTAACCCTCTGTGCCTGTCTACTTCCCAGCCACATGGGCCTTCACCTGAATTCTGAGTCTTGACCTGGCCTACACTGTTACATTCATCCTTTCCTTATGGCAACTTCGTAGCAAATACTCTTGGTCCTTTTCCTTTTCTTCTGTCCTGTCTTTCTCCCTAAGACCCTCCTGACTGGTAATACAAGCCATGCCCTATTCTATTCTGTCCAGCTATAGAATGAATCAGCTCCTTATAAACCAATCAGAGGTGATGGAAAAGAATTATTACACATCATTAAGACAAGAGATGCTCCAAATATATACCATGACAATGCCAACATCTGGACTACAAGGAGATCTCTGGTACAGCAATTTGCATCTGAATACAGAGCACACAAAACTCTCTTTTAACACATGAGGATCATCACAATATGATGAACAATAATAATGGGTTGCACCATTAGGAAGGTTGTGAAAGGACAATATAAACAATATTTGTCTCCAGGTAAGGAACAGGCTTGATTTCAGAAAAAGGCAGTAAGGCAACAGCTTCAGGAATAGACAATAAGTCCAAGAAACTAAGTCATAAGATACCAGCTCAAGGAACAGACCATAAAATCCAGAATAAGATTATAAAGTTCCTCCCAAAGAACAGCCTTGGGAAAACCACAAAAATTGGGAAATATCTCAGAATGGACCATCAGTCCTGGGCAACCATATTTCATCATGTGATTGAACACTCATGACATAGAAATGCAGATGACTGATGACATATGACTCCCTAGCATCCACCAATGAAAATTTAGATTACCAAATTCTTCTAGAAAGTTTCTCTGATTCCTTACACAAAGTCCTCCATACCTTTGTCTGGGGTTGCCTTTTTAGAGAATGGTTGACCCACAGATGCTGGTTGTTTCTGCAGAATAAACACTCTTTGTTTTTGCATGCTATCTGAGTCTGGGTTCTTCCTTCAGTGATTTACAGACTCTTACATTGATGACCACTGTAAGACCACAAAAGTACTTCAATGGGATGAGAAAGCAATTATATATTGATATTCTAATATCTGATAAAGTGGATTCAAACTACAACTAATCAAATGAGATAAAAAGGGAAATTCATTCTAATCAAGGGAACAGGTAAACAAGAAGACATAACTATCCTGAAGATAAAGGTGCAAAACTCAGTGACACCCAGTTTCATAAAAAATCTAATACAAGAATTGACACAGATGAATGTCAATCCATTAATAGTAGTCACTTTAATACCCTACTTTATCCATTAGACATGACATCTGAACAAATACAAACAACAAAACATCTGAATTAATTGATATTACACATCAATTTGTCTTAATAGATATCTACAGAAAATTCCAACCAGACACTAAAGAATATGCATTCTGTTCAGCACCACATGGAAGTTTTTCTAAAATAAACACCCTTGTGACACACAAATTTTTACAAATTCAAAAAAATTGAAATTATTCCATTTATATGATCTTAAAATTAACAAAAAACAAATACTTACTAAATATACAAATTCATGAAGACTAAAGAACTTATTACTGAATAATGAGTGATTTAAAGAATAATCAAGAAAAAATTTGTAAAAATTCTGGAACTAAATGAAAATGAAAGCATACATCACGACAAAACCTTTGGTACACACTAGAAGCAGTTTTATGAAGCAGACTTAAATTTCTAAGTGTGAATAAAATCGTAAAGAGCAAAAATAAATGGCTTCATGATATAACTCAAAAAGTTGAAAAACAGGCCGGGCAGTGGTGGTGCGCTCCTTTAATCCCAGCACTTGGGAGGCAGAGGCAGGTGGATTTCTGAGTTTGAGGCCAGTCTGGTCTACAGAGTGAGTGCCAGGACAGCCAGGACTATACAGAGAAACCTTGTCCAAAAAAAAAAAAAAAAAAAAAAAAAAAAAAAGTTGAAAAACAAGTAGAAACCAAATCTAAAACCATTTGACAGAAAACAAACAAACAAAAAACAAATAAAGAGGACAATAGAAAACACCAACAAATCTAAGAACTGGTTCTTTGAGAAGATAAAGAAAATTTGTAGGCCCTTGTATAAACTAATTAAAGGAAAGAGGATACAAATAACAAAGTTAGAAACAAAAAGGAAAACATTACAAGAAACACTACAAAAATTCAGAATATTATAATGGTCTACTTTAAAAACCTGTACTCTATTATGTTAGAAATCTAAAAGAAATGGATGAATTCCTAGATCCAGTAAAACTATTAAAATTAAACTGAGAAATTAACAATTTAAATAACCGTATAGCAAGTGAAGAAATTAAAATAGTAATGAAAACTCTTCCAGCAAATCAGGTAAAGAGAGAAGAAATAAATGCAAACTAAAGGCAAACATCACTGATGAAAATAGACTTAAAAATGCTCAGTAAGAAACTTGTAAACAAAATACAAAATTACATTTAAAAAAATCACACACTGTGACCAATTTTAGTTTATTTTTGAAATGCAGGTATGCTTCAGAATATGCTACTCAATAGATGTGATAAGCCACACACATGGAATTAAAGGCAAAAATCACATAATCATCTCAATAGATGCAGAGAAAGTATTTGACAAAAACCCACCTGCCATCATGATAAAAGTTCTAGGAGATGTAGGCCTAGAAGAAACATAATTCAAAAAAATAATAAAAAATATATGAGAAGCCCATAGCCAATATAATCCTATATGAAGGAACACTTGATGCAATCGCAGTGAAGTCAGGAACAGCAATGCTCATTGTCCCCATTCTATTTTAGTATTGTGCTTGGAAAACTAGATGGTGTAATAAGGTATGAGAAGGAAATAAAGGGTATAAATAAAGATAAAAGAAGTCAACCTATCCTTATTTGCACATAAAATAATATTATACATGGAATATCCTAAAAATTCTACCAGGAAACTTTTAGAAATTATAAACAATTCCAATAAAATGCAGGATGAAAATCAACTTCAACAAACCAGGAGCTTTTCTATATATCAACAACAAACATACAGAGGTGGGGATTATGAGCAGACTTCCATTCATAATAGCCTCAAAGGAAATTAAATATCTATGAATAAAGCTAACAATAGAAGTAAAGTACTTCTACAGTGAAAACTGAAAGCCTTCTAAGAAAGAAATAGAAAAAGACAATAGAAAATTCAAAGACATTCCATCCTCATGGATTAGTAGAAGTGATACTGTGAATACAACCATTCTACCAGAAGCTATTTACAGATTCCATTCAATCCCAATGAAAAGTCCCATCTCATTCTTCACAGAGACAGAAACAAAAGGTAACTTAAAAGTAAAATAAAGCCCCAAAAGACCGCAGATAGCCAAGTAAAAGCAATTCTGAATGAATTACCATTCTAGATCTTAAGATATATTACAAAATCAAAGTAATAAAAACAATATGGTACTAGCACAATAATGACGTCTAGACCAATGGCACAAACTAAAAATCCCAAACAAGACTTAAGACACTTAACATTTGACAAAGATGCCAAAAACCTACTTAAAAAAAACAAAACTTCAACAAATAGTCTTGGGAAAACTGGATATCCATGTGCACCTTGCACAAAAATTACTCTAAATGGATCAAACACCTAAATGTGAAACTTGAAACACTGAAACTGCTAGGAGAAAATACAGGCAGTATCCTACATACCATAAGTATAGGAAAAGACTTCCTGAATAGGATCCCATTTGTCTGAGAAGGACAACAACTGACAAGTGACACTTTGTGAAACCAAAGCTTCTGCAGAGCTAAAGGAACAATCAGCTGGGTGAAAAGAAAATCTATACAATGGGGGAGAATGTTTACCAGCTGTATTTCTGACAGCTGATTAATATCTAGAACATACAAAAGCTCATTTGGAGGAAGGTGGATTTGGAGACTTTGGATTAGGAAAGCAGTGGAATGTTTTAAGTGAGGCTTAATGGGTTATACTAATAGGAATATAGAAGTTGTATTGTGGGTGATTTGAACTGTGGTTGTTTGGCTCAAGGAGATTCAAGGAAGAAGAATTTTAGTATATTATCTAGAGATAATTCTTGTGATATTTTGGAGAGGAATGTGTCTGCTTTTTGCCCTTGTCTGTAGAGTCTTCCTGAGGGTAAGATGAAGATGTTTAGATTAATTGCATTGACAAAAGAAATCTCAAAAATGCCTAGTGTAGACTCTGTCCTGTAGTTCACTCTCATGAAGAGTGTTTTAGTCAGAGGTAGCAAACTGACAAAGAAAAAAACAGAAAATGCATGGCTCAAGGATTAAAGGGCACAAAGTAGAAAATGGGACTAAATCCTATGTTCAAGGGTATTAAATGGATTTGAGGGAATAGTGGGTATCAGGCAAGATACTACCCAACTAAGCTTATTATTTATATGTTCATAATTGAACAAGGGATAGTTATACCTAATTTTATGTGTTATGGACCTGGTTATTGTTTTCATTTGGACATAAAAAGATATGTTTGTGTGTCAAATTGACAAGGAATTTATTGTGATGACTATTCTTGTTTGTCAACTTTACTATATCTGGAATGAACTACAATAAAGGGATGGAGGGCATATTTATGATCCAGATCTTGAGGCTGGAAGACACAGGATTTTGTTTCAGATCTTAACATCTGATGCCAATGCTCTTGATCCAGATTTTGAGGCATAGTGGCTGTCTTATAAAAAAATCTTAGAAAAGGAATTAAAGAAAAATTAGGTTCAAGTACGGTATACATCTTTAATCCCAGCACTCAAAAGACAGACGCATGAAAATCTCTGAGTTCAAAGTCAGTTTACAGAGCAAGTTATAGGACAGACAAGCTTAGCCAGTAAAAGAAACCATGAAAAACAGAAAGCTGAGGAAGATGTAATTGAATGAGGAGGGAATGTTCCAGACCCAACAATCAGTAGAACTTGACAGCTTTGGCCAGGCGGGTCTGGTTTTAGAGTCAAGTATAGAAGTATTTACTGGGACAACTGATGTTGGTTAGATAGAACTAAGAAATTAGTGGTGATTAAGAAGAGAACAGCATCACCAAGATGTAATCTTCTGGGAAGTGCTTTCTTAGAGCACAAAGAAGCTGTGTTCCAGAGATAGGCAAGATACCTCATACTGGCTGCCAGACTTTGTAATAAGTAAGAATCACCCAGACAGCACTGGTTTTGAAGGCATAAAGGGTGCTGGACTGTAGCCCTAGTTGGGCACTATAGCAAGCAAGAAAAGGCCACTGGTGAAGGTACAGCCTCGGGAGCAGTTAAAGTAGAGGACTGACACCACAAAAAGAACATATGAAGGCTATTGGTGAAACTGCACCCTAGTTGCATTGAAAGAACCCAGTGTATTGGAGATACCAGTTTCATGGGATGACCAGCAAGAATAATAACAGTAGTTCTGGAGAGTCAGCCAAAGTCTAGAGTGCTACAGAGGGCAGAGCTGGAGAAGTGAGCAAGCCCTTTTGGAAAGCCCAAGAAGTTCAAATGTGAATCCCAGACATTGGAACAAGAAGCTTTAAAGTTAAAGTTGCCCTAGATACCTCAATATGTTAAAGATGCCATAGTTATATAATACCTGCTGAGAAAAATGGCTAACAGGAAGTGGAACCTGTCCAAGAGAAAGAAATACATTGCAGTCAACAAAGCTGAAAGGAGTTGGGTATCAGACGTGTAGATGCAGAGTATAGAGTTTACTCAGCTGGTCTTTGGTCTTGCTTTGGTACAGTATTTCCTGACTATGAAGTTTTGGAATAATAATGTATATCCCATGATTTTGGAAGTATGTGATCTACCTTTTGATTTTAATTTTATAAGGTGTTATGGTTTGTATATGCTCAGCCCATGGAGTAGCACTACTAGGTGGTGTGGCCCTGTTGGAGTAGGTGGTGTCACTGTGGGTATGGGCTTTAAGATTTTCTTCCTAGTTGCCTGGAAGTCAGTCTTCTAGCAGCCTTCAGATAAAGATGCAGAACTCTCAGCAACTCCGGCACCATGCCTGCCTGGACAATGCCATGCTCCTGCCTTGATGATACTGGACTGAACTTCTGAATTTGTAAGCCAGCCCCAATTGAATGTTCTTATAAGAGTTGCCTTTAATCCCAGCACTCGGGAGGCAGAGGCAGGTGAATTTCTGAGTTTGAGGCCAACGTGGTCTACAAAGTGAGTTCCAGGACAGCCAGGGCTATACAGAGAAACCCTGTCTTGAAAAACCAGGAAAAAAAAAAAAAAAGAGTTGCCTTGGGCATGGTGGCTGTTCACAATAGTAAAACACTAAAACGTAGGGGATTATAGTTAAAAGAGTGCATGAATCTCAGAAGAGACTTTCAACTTTGGACGTTTTAACAGTTAAGACTGTGATAGACTATGGGGTCATTTGAAGTTGGACTAGATGGACTTTGCATTGTTATGGCTACAAACCTGTGGTGACCAGGGAATGGAATGTTGTGTTTTGAATACATTTAGCTCTCATATATTCATGTGTTTGATTGCTTGGGAATAGGGGACTGCACTATTAGGAAGTATGGCTTTATTGCTGGAAGAAGTGCATCAGCGTTTAGGTGGGCTTTGAGGTCTCCTGGTGGTCAAGCTTTGCACTTAGTATGGAATCAGAACTTCCTATTGGATGCCCAAAGAAGTCAGTCTCTTCCTGGCTGCCTTCAGATCACGTTGCCTTCAGATCACAATTTAAATATACAGCTCCTCCTCCAGCACCATATCTGCCTGTACACTGCCATGCCTCCTGGCATGATGATAATGGACTGAACCTCTGAAACTGTAAGGCAGCCAGAATTAAATGTTTTTCGTTATAAGAGTTACCTTGGTCATGTTGTCCCTTCACTGCCATGAAACCCTAACTAAGGCAGGTACAGATACACTATGGAATATTCAGCTTAAAGTAAAATGAAATAATTGGCATTTCAGGCAAATCAATGAAACTAGATTTAGTGAAATAACCCAGACCCAAAATGAAAAATGTAAAATGTTCTCTGTTACTGGAGGTTACTAGCTCCAAATATTCAGATGTGAGTACATAGTCTGAAATAATTACAGAAATAAATAAATTAAAATCAAAACCAGAACAATATTCACAGTAGGGAATTGGGTAACAATAGAGATGGGGAAAAACAAGGTACAGGAAATATGTCAGAAGGGACAGGAGATGTGGGTAGATACAGAGAAGAAAAGAGTAAAATAAAAGGGATAACAGAAAAAGCCAAAGGAATAATACTCTTAACTATTTAACTAAAAAATACATGTGATTATGCTCATAAATATACATATATAGCTTTAATGAACTTGTCTCTTCTTGTCAGATAGTGTTTACTCCAAGAGTCAAAGACAACTTAATAGAAACCAATAGACCTATCATCACCTACCATAGTGTACCCATTACTGTTCTCAACACTGCAACAGTGAGGGGATACTATCTGTCACTGTGAGGAAGGTGTAGGAATAGATGATTTGAACATTTGACAGCTAGTTATTTGTATCTTAAGGAAAGAAGACAGCTAAAACCCAGGAAGGATTTTAAAACTTCCTTCCAAGATCCCCATTTCTTCTAACCACTTCTCAAAATTTGCACAAATGCAAGACCAGCAGCTGAAATGGAAGGTTCTAACATTCAGTTCAGTGGTAGATGTTTCACATTCATTTTCTGACAATTAGGTCAGAAACTGAAGACAGAAGACAAAATTGCAGGCTGCTTCTCAGAGAGAGTAGCTAATCATGACCATTCAATGTAGAAGGATTCATTTCTTGCTATAAATCTAAGCATAAATCTTTAAAACTGCTATAATCACCAGCAGCACTTTTTATTGGTGTTTATAATAACCTGAAATGATAATGAGATGCTCATTTTCACAGAACTGACAGGTTGGCATTTGTACAACTGCTGACTTTCGCACATTAAGAACTGTTACCAATATTAAAAATAAACATTTATAACCAATTGAATTTAAGTATGGAGTGTTATTTAAATAAACTTTTGGGAAGTTTCTTCAGAAATTACTTAAAAATTAGCATTTAAAAAGCTCTTCAGTTTCCACCTTGCATAAAAAAGCAATTTAAAACAATATAAATGCAATTATTTTGCAGCTCTAGCCATCAATTTGATTCGTTATGAGTGTCATGATTCACTGAGGTATATAGATCTAGGCAAAATGTCAGTTGCTTCAAGTTCAAGAGTAACTCATTTTTAGCTGCCACCCATCAACAAGTTTCTGCCTTGCAGAAGGAGCTCTAGCGTTTCACAATTTTGTTTATAAATCTTGGCAGTGGCTTTGACCAGTCAACAAGGCTAATTTTCATGACTAAGGTCAAGATTCAATTTCCAATTTTTCTGTAAAATATTTGTTTCTTCTCTAGTAGGAAATAAAACAATTTTTCTCCCCCTGGTAATAACAATGTTCAGTGAAATTTATGCAGGCTACCATATTGGCTACTGATCTACTTAGTGTCTTATTATGTAAATGTCAACTTGTTTTACATACTCAAAGCCAAACTGCACTGTTTCTACTATTCCATTGGTAGTCATTGGCTGAACAATGGTTACTAATTTTGAAATGAATGAGGGTGATAGATCAAGTCACTTTATAGCTTAGGTGTTGACCTCATGCCACATGATCAGCAATTGTATATATACCCTTCCTGTGTGACATTATTAGAGTCAGAACTAGTCCAGATACTGATCATGTCTTCCAAGAAGATGGTTAGACAGGTAGTCAGACTGAATCAACTTGTATGCTTTTCCATCTGCTAGCTGATTCATTCTGTGAAGCTGCTCAAAACAGGAGATCTGCAGATGACTGTTACTAAAACATCACCATCAGTGGTGTGTGTGTGTGTGTGTGTGTGTGTGTGTGTGTGTGTGTGTGTTTGTGTTTCTATCAGGAGATATCAATATAAACAGTTTCATGTTCATGGCTTTTAACCCACGTATGTTAGGAAGCTCAAGATAAATGTCTGTGGTCCAACATTTTCTACTTGCAAGGACTACCAAACATGGGATCAGTTAGTAAAAGAGGGCAGCATGCTTCAAGATTAGACACAATTTTTTTGTAAGAGTATATGTACTGCTCAGACTGAAAATAAGACTCTAAGATAAGTCAAATGGCTCCCTAGATACAGTTTAGTGATAATAATCACAATTTAGAGATGTAAGTACCCCTAACTAAAACCTTGTAATGTGGCAAATCTAGAAACAACATGATTTTCTTTTTCTGAATGGGCTGCCTGAGGGTCAAATATTCTGTGCAGCTCCCATACATGTTAGAATTTTTTTTACTAATCAAAACTGGTCACTTTAAACCTAGGAGAATCAATCATTGTTTATCCCACTATGATGCTTATTTTAGTCAATCAAAGTAAGAATATATAAGACAAAAATAAATATATCCATGAGCCTGTCTATATAATTAGTTGGATAATTCTATCAAAATCGGCTTGGAAGTCAATAAGAACAAAAAAGAGTGATCACCATTTTCAACCATATGGGGTTATAGGGATTATAGTTGTAGGCCATAGTGAGATATGACTTCACACACATTAGAATGGCCATTACCAAAACAAAGCAGGACAAAAACTGTATAGAGCAATTGAAAATCAATGTTTAAATCTTTGTATTTATCCATGTACACTTGCGTGAATGCTTCTGTCTCATAAGTCATTACCTTCTACTATGTTAAAAACAGGATGTTTTGTTATTTGCACTGTTTGTCCAGGCCATGTGGGCCTTGAGCTTCTTTAGATTATTAATGTCTACTATTACTTCCAGATTTACATGGAATCTAGGGACCTGAAATCAAACTCATGAGGAGAGTGCTTTACTACTGAGCCATCTCAACAGCTCTAGAATTATGAAACTGGGTTTCTATGAATTGGAATGTAGAAGGATACAACTTTTCTGAATAAGAAACAGTGGTCAATCAACCAATTACTGGTATAATTCCCATGTAGTCTGGCAATTCTACTTATTGGTATTTATTGAAAATAACTGAAATCAGAAACTAGAACAGGAATTTATATGATGGCAGTCATAGAAATTGTATTTACAGAATATAATGAGAGAAGAAGCATTTAGGATGTTCATGATGGACAGATGAACACAGTGTAACATATAGATAAAAGATTGTTCAAAAGTTTAAATTTAAAAAAACACTCTTGACACATATTACAACTTTACAACATGGATAAAACTTGAAAGTATGTACATGAAATAAGCCAAAGTCATAAGAACAAGTTCCATTCATAGAAAGTTCCTAGAATAATCAAATTTAAGAGATGAAAAGAGCAGAGATAGCCAGGGACTGAAGGGAATGAAGGATGGATAGTTATTGCTGAATGGGTGCTGTCTTAGGATTTTTATTGTTGTGAAGAGACATGATGACCTTGGCAACTTTTATAAAGGAAAACATTTAATTGGAGCTGGCTTACATTTCAGAGATTTGGTCCATTATGATAATGGAAGGAAGCAAGCATGGAGGAAAGCAGGAAGACATGATAATGGAGAATGAGATGACAGTTCTACCACCCGATGGTCAGGCAGCAGAAAGAGCATGCTAAACTAGACCTGGCTTGAACATCAGACCTCAAAGCTTGCTCCCAGTGATCTACTTCTAACAATACCATATTTACTTCATCCAGGCCACACCTCCTAATTAATAGTGCAACTTCCTGTGAGCCTATGGGGACTGTTTTCTTTCAAACCCACACAAGTGCAGATTCCCAAATGTTAGGACGAAAAATTCTGAAGATGGTTATTGGGGATGGTTGCTAACAATATCAATATAATTAATGTCACTGAATTATACTTTAAAAATGACTACACTGGTAATTCTATGAAAGTACGTTTGAGGCTCATTCTAAGCCTGAGAAAGAGAACAATCCAAATTTGTGTTGCTGCTCAGTTGACTCTGTTTTTGCTTCCTTCTTATTCACAGACCTGGACACTATTAGGAAGCTCTAGTAATTTGTTAAGCAAGTTGTACAATCTTTGTAATTAGTAAAAGTATACCATTTGCATCTCTATTGATAAGGCTGTTTTTCACTTTTCTCTTTGTTTTCCCTTGCTTATTCTTTAATTCTTGTCAAGACTACCAAGGGGCATCAGACCATGTGGCAGTGCAGATAAGAAGGAGAATGAAAAATGTATTCAGCTTTAGAAGGTGTGTTGAGTTTCTTTTTTCAGTTGGCTTTGTATGGTGTGCCTTTATCATTGACCTCTAGGTATGAGAATATCTCTAAGGCAGGCTCCTTGGAGTGCCTTATGTTACCAGGTATAGCAACTGTGAGGATCAAGGCAAAATAATGTATAAATGTGGAGTCAGAAGTACCAATCATTTATAGTTCAAAAGTTTTTAAGATTGGTTACAATGTAAAAAACTCCAAATTCTTTCAGAGAAACTTTTCTAAACTATTACTGATAAAACAAATTTGATCAATCATGCTATGAAGACTAACATTTCTATTTGTTGGGTAGAAAATATTGTAGTGATAATTTTGATTTCTTTAGCACAGAAATGGTATGTGTATATATTTTTGTTTTAATCTTTGATGTGGGATATGGGCTGCTTATGATTGTCCATAGCAGCTAATTATGATTTTTCTCATAGTCTGGCAGGGGCCTGATTTTGTCACTGAAGATAGTCTTTGTTTGAAATTCTGGGGACTCTTGGAAAGGTATAAAAATGACCAAGCCCCAAGCCAGGCTATAACTTCCCTTGCTGCTGCCCGCTGTGGCTGCTGGTCCCGGCTGCTGCTTTTGCTAGATCCCTGGATGCTGGTTGGAGATATCTTGGTGACAAAGATTGGACTTGCCCCAAGGGACTTGATGCACCTAATCAGCAGGAAGTAGTCTAAAAAGAGACATATGCCTTTACTCCTCTAACCTTCATTCTCTTCAACTTAGTGTTGAGGGTTGGAAGGGCGGAGAAAGGTGGTATATATGAGAACCTAGTAAAGTGCCCAAAATGTGTAGCTACAAAATATCAAAATATCACTAGTTAAAGTGGGACAGGCCAGCGACCACAGTTCCTTGGAGATGGAAGCAGGAATATGAGAAGATCAGAAGCTTCTCATCTTTAGCTACATCCTGAGTTAAGGTGAGTTTGGGCTACAAGAGACCCTGCCTAAAGAAAGAAAGAAAGAAAGAAAGAAAGAAAGAAAGAAAGAAAGAAAGAAAGAAAGAAGGAAAGAAGGAAAGAAGGAAAGGAAGAAAGGAAGAAAGGAAGAAAGGAAAAGAAAATATTATGAAAGTATGCAATAGGAAGATAAGATCAAAGAATGCACAGATGAAAATACTGTGACAAATTATAAATAACTTGGTAACTTGGTAGGGAGTTGGTCAAAAAAAGTTTGAATTTTTAGAGCATTTCCCTATTTTTCCCTGTTTGCTTTTGCAAATCCTAGTTTTCTTACTTTTTACTGCCATTTTAATTTGTATATAACTTTATATTAGGGCCCTTATAGTTGTAGAAAGTTTCAGACCCCATGATACCTTAAAGTTCTTTTCTAGAGAGAGGAATTCTCTAAATTTGGTTTCTGCAGACTGAAACTTGGATACCAAGGCGACTGCAGAGGCCTGGGGTGAAGATAAGCAAAGTATTGGAGTCTTTGGAATATTGTAGGATTCAATGCAGATACACACACACACACACACACACACACACACACACACACACATCTATACCCTGATAACATGTTTATCTTTTATCTTTCTGCATTTTCTTTCTGGTTGCTTACGTTTTTCTATCTTCTAATGAGGTCTGAGTTCATTACTCTACCCTATTTTCTGTCTTTGGATTTTTACCCTCTGTTCATCCCTAGTTCATCTTGGTGTAGGTATCTGTCAGAAAGGCTGGATGAATAAATGTCCTTAATAGATCCCTTTGATAAAATGAAAATGCCCCAGGATAGTATTTATAGCTCATAATTTAAGGTCCCAATTCTGATGAAGGGAAGCCAGAAGTCAAGGATCTGAACCAACATGACGGCCAGGGCCATCCAGGCTTGGGTGGAGGAACTCAAATTGTATTAGAAATATCTCCCATAGGTGCAAAGAAACAAGGTTTCTTTGGGAAATGGTCATATATTAATGCTGGTTGATTTATCAATACATGACAATTGAGAACCTTTCTAGGAATACGGCTGGTGAGGAGTGATCATCCTGGAATGACTATCTGCTGCAGTGATTTGGATATGGTTATTTGCCATGGTTCACAGACTGGAGGCATAATCATTACTGTGGTATATCAAAAGACAATGCAGCCTTTGAGAGTACTATTAGAGTATGAACATCATAAAGGAATCTACAGTCCTAAGGTACACTACTGTAGGACCCTGGGTATTTATTTCAAGCATAGATATGGGAAAGAGCAAACCTATTTGTCTTGCTTTCTGTCTTTCTGACTCTCTGAACCCTTCTTTCACATCTTTTCCCATGCAGCAGGCTCATGCAGCTCAGGAGGCTTTCATCACAGATTGAGCCAATAGGGGTGGCCAAATATGGATTTTGAGCCTTTGAAATTGTGATATAAATAAACATAAGTAGCCTTTCTTTAGAAAATCATTATCTTCAGGCATTTTGTTATAATAATGACAACAACAGTAACAACAACAAACAGACTAGGACTTGCTATTTTTGGAAGTTCTCCTGATGACTAAGCAGATGTGAAAAGAATTTTAAAATCTAACTCTTCCCCTTTGACCATCCTGATCTGAGCTAGTTAATTTTGCTTCTCTATATTGATGAGCATGGTACCTAAGTATTTGGTCAAACACCATTGTAGAGGTTTCTATGGGATTTTTGTGATGATGTTTTATATAGTGAATTTGGGTAAGACTATATAATATAGACGGGCTTTATCCAAGCAGTTCAAGACTGTAAGAAAACTAGTGTAGCTGTCCTAACAAGAGGGACTTGGGCCAGTGGAGTATTAGTCTCTGCCCTAGGTATGAGACTAGCAGATTTAGAACTTGCCCATCTTTACAATAGGGTGTTTCATTTAAAAAATATTCTCTTTACATAAACATACAAACATACAGAAACATAGGAAAGAGTGAGAATGAGTGAGTGAGTGAGTGTGTGTGTGTGTGTGTGTGTGTGTGTGTGAGAGAGAGAGAGAGAGAGAGAGAGAGAGAGAGAGAGAGAGAGAGAGAGAATCTGCCACATTTTCCCATGACCCAACTCAAATATGAATGCTACAGGCTTCAAGTTATTCAAACCTCATCATTGCACAAAACTGTTCAGAACTCTGCCCATGCTTCATATTCATTTACCTCTACATCTTCTGCCACAAATTTGTGAGTAACTTGGAGGTCAGATTTTATATATCATCAAATATCCAGTGACTGACACTAGGTGTTATTGAAAAAATTGCTCAGTAGGCATTTATTAAATGAATGGAAACGAGTAGTATAAGAAATGGGAGGAGGGCTTTTCATGGTTTGTTGTTGTTGTTTGTTTGTTTGTTTTATTTCCATGGAGATTGTTATGCCTGGTGCATGGGAAGCTATTTCTAAACTACAAGAAGAACAAGGCTAACACCACAGGCAATGATTTTTCATATTAGTATGAGTCAAACATAATTTTTGGCTCTCAAAAATACCCCAGAATTTGTGCAAGCCTATGAACATCTATTGCTATTAAACTAAAGGACACGGGTGAAGATTTGTAGAATTAATATATTTCTACTTTTTCTACCATAAAAGATCAATCAATAAATCTTGAATACCTTTCGTTTCTACAATAAGGCAGGGCTGGGAACTAGAAGAAGGGAGGATGAGGACACAGAAAAATGGGCCAAAAGGTGAGGGTTTGGATTTGTGGCTAGAAGGTCACTAGGGCAGCCTTGGTTTCACAGACTCCTGCCTAGCTGCTTAAAGTCCATGTAAGAGACCCAGTGCTTTCTGATATGTGCTTTTGACATGATGCAATTTGAAATGATCATACAGGGTAATCAAACCCCAAGTAGGCTTTGGAGGAAGGCTGGAGGAAACATAACAGGCAGAGCAAAACCAAGGTCATCAATCACACATTGTTGACACTACAGTTGAGAGAAATGACGAAAATGCTCTCGTGATTTATTTTCCTCTTTGAAAAGTTATTTCTTACAGTGTAAACATAAGCCCCTTGGAAAGAAGAACCTAGCCCATTTGTCACTGACTGCAGCTCTAGGCATATCGTCGCTTGGAAATCTGAGCCCCTTGGGGTAGATGTCTTCAAGTGGAAGATAGTAGAAATTGGAGCAAAGATAAATTGCTGTTCACTAGATGTTCTGGATGAGTACGTCTAGAAAGACAGCACTATGGGAAATCAGGTTTCCGGTTCTTGCTTTTTCTGGAAGGGTTATGTGTCTAGAGGCTGCCTGTGCCCTCATGCCTGAGACTGGGAGCCTCGGGAGTGCCATAAGCCTTTCCCTTGACTTCCTTTTCATACCCACTTGTCAAAAAAATGTCCCACCCAAACTGATTTATTGATTTTGTTAACCAGCTTGGGAAATTGATTGGAAAGAGAAAGTCACATAGGATATAGCAACAAGAAACCCAGCCCTGGCTTTGTGAGAGCAACTGCTTCTAAGAGGTGGACCTGTTGGAAGTGATTCATTCCATTTTGTAACCTTGACCACTAAATGTAAACATGTTGTGGTTGTCTGAATGAGAATGGCTCCTATAGGCTCATAAGTTGAATATTTTCTTCTCAGGTTCTAGACATATTTGGAAAAGATTAGGAGGTCTGGCTTTGTTAGTGTGTCACTGGGTTTTAAGGTTTCAGAAGACTTGCTTCATTCTCAGTTAGTTCTCCGTCTCCTGCTTGTGGATAAAGTTATAAACTCACAAGGACTCCTGCACCATGTCTGCCTGCCTGCTCATGTCATATTCCTAGCCATGATGATCATGGACTCTAAGCCTCTGTAATCCCCAAATAAACTATCTTATGTAAGTTACCTTGGTTATGATATGAGAGCACTAGAAAGGTACCTTAGAGACACGAGAAAACAGGAATTATGTTGCAGAGTGGTCTTTGCTATATCACCCTAATAAATAGTCAGGAAGCAGGTAAGAAACTGAAGAACGAAAAGCAAAATGTGAAGCTATTAAGCTGTCTACAGCATTGACAAGCTTCAGGCTGGCTTAATCTCTTCAGTGCCTGCAGAGGTATGTTACAGCTGTTGAGGTTGTTACTGTCCTGAGAAATATAGGGTACTTGTTTTCTGAAACACATTCTCCATAAGAAGCACTTATGAAGGAAAGATTCAAACTGTACGATCTTAGATACCTCACTCCGCAAGACTCTATGCGTGTTGTAGAAAGATCTTGCTGTTAGTGATTTCACTCTAGGACTTTGCATTTCCTGATTCTCCTTGGCATACCCATTTTTTTCCCAGATCTAAAATGCAAATGTGATTGTTGCTCAATCAATGTTTTAAAATACATAAATATTATTTAGTCAGTATAATGAAAAGAAAGATTATTCAGGATGAAGATTCTTTACTGATAGCCTTGCTTTACATGTGAAACAGAAGTTTTTTGGCATTGTTTCTCCCGTGTTCCACCCCAAAGGAGCCAGCCTGATGGCTTCACCTTTCTCTTGTCTTGGTAATGAGAACTATGAGTTTCTTCTGAAATTCATGTGCCACAGAACACTTCCAGATTGGAATATCTCTTTTCTCACAGAGCATGAGCATGACTTATGGAAAGCCTTTTATTTTACTAATTGTTAAATAGTCACAGCTATGCAGTCACCAAAGAATATTAACAATAATAAAACATGGCCTATTATGACTTAAATATATTTTAAGTAACAAATGAATTGGGCCAACCTAACCACTGACTTAGCTCAGTCTATCTCACATACACTCAAAACACAAATCGGATTACTGTTGGGCCTACCATTTTCTAATAAAAAATTCTATTTTGTAATCAGTTTGTGACTATCCTTTGTGATGTGCTATGTATTGAACCACAAGAATAGATCTGCTTTTATAGAACTGCAAAGTTTAGAAACTATAATTCAAGAAACATCTGAGTATGTGGGTGTTTATAAAGAACACAGAAGAGGAATTACTTTAGATTGGATACTTGTAATCAATATATTTCATTAACTCCAAAGCTTAGGACTTAAAACAAAGACTATGAAAAGGTGGTTATGCTTTGCAGTATCAGTAACTTCAACAAGTTCTTTGTACTTGTCAGGTCACTATTATTCTAAAGTAGCAAACTACCTAGTAGACGAGATGGAATTTAAACATGAGGTGGAGATGTGTGGTAGTACTGGGTAGAGGAACTATGGGGATACCAAGAGGGACAGCTAACGCTATGCAACAATTGGGCCATGGAAAGTGTCAAGTGAGAAAAGATAGTTAGTAAAGTCTTTTAAAGAGGTAAATAATAGCTACATTCTTTTTATGGAAATTTGACTGTTGGCTGAGAGGTGAGTGGAGAGAGGACTATAGCCATGCAGAAAGCAGTTCATCTCAGTTACCAGAGATAAGGAGATGGATGGGAACGGAGATGAAAAAGTTGTTTGAACGTGGACTATAGCGAGCAAGGAAGGAGAGGTAGCAGGTCAACCCTTAGTGTCTGGTTTTCCTTGGGAAATACGATGACATTTGAGTTTAGAAAGAGTCACAAGAATTTACAGTTCAAACTGGAGATGTTTCTGGTATTATAGACAGTGCCTTATTTGTAGTTGAAAATAGAGAAGTAGCCTTTGAAAGTGACGTGTGATTCTGATGATATCTATATAAATGGTATTTCAGTTCAGCGATGACTCCTTCAGAGAGTATGGGGGGGGGAGATTGGGGGTAGGGGTAGGGGTAGGATTATTTTGATAACACTCAAGGAATAACAAAAAATGAAAGCCAAGAATAGAGGAGAGGTATCTCTGAGGTGGTTAACAGTGTATTTACATGTTCAGTTGCTACTTTTCCATGGAATAAATTCTAATTACAAAACAAAAGGGGCTGGAAAGATGACTGAGTGTCTAACAGCACATCCTACTCTTGAAGACCTAAGTTTCATTTCCAGAACCCACATTTGCTCTTCTCATAATTGCTTTTTCCTCTGTTCCAAGGTATCCTGTACATGCTTAGATTTGGCAGGCAACTATGCTCACACGCGTACACCACCCTGTCCTCATACATACATCTAACTAAAAGAAATTCATTTTTAAAATATCTAAAAAGCTTAACTTCACTTTGTTTCAAGTTAAACCTACTTCAAATCTACTATGAATTCACATTGTTGAGATAGGTTCATCAGGTCTTTCCTTCTAAGATGTACATATTTTAGTATGACAAAGTATCCCAGACTACCTGGCACCCTAGGTTTGGATCATAAACCTGTTAACCTGGGACTCAAATTATTTACCCATAATTACTGTCTTATCAAAACTATGGGGGCTACGAATTCCAAAGATTTCTTTTCTGATACGAAAACTACAGAGCAGAGGTTCAGGGACTAAAGCCACACTGTCAGCAGGTAGGGACTGGTAGATACTCACTGTACTATTTTACTTAGCAGTCACATGATCTTAACTAAATTTCAGATACTTATTTATTAATCATTTTACATTTTTAAATTTTTTGAGACTTTCATATATAAGTGCTGTAAATAAACCATTTTGATCTTTTTATTCCTGTTTCAACTCCTTCCATGCTTTCTTGACTCTCAAATTCATGACTTCTTTAATTATTATTACATACACATACATGCACATATGCATGCATGCACACAAATCCCATTGAGTTTCTTTAGTGTTAATCCTATGTAAATATATTTAAGGCTGATAAGTTTGGATTGGATAGCTTATCACAGACCTAATTCCTGGAGAAAACTGATTCTCCCTTTCTTAAAAGCTACTGATTGCCTGTAAGTCTTCACCTAGGTTTGTGGTCTTCTGAAATTGCCCAATCAGCATTGGTGTATTAACTGTTATTGTGATTGTTCAGGTATTGTTTTGGCAAGCATACTGTTAAGATTTTATGGGTGCAGATTCCTTTTCATGCCTAGAAGACACTATCTTGCTGGGAGTGTAGAGTGGACTTTATGTGTTTACTGCTACAGTCATATGTTCAATTAAACAGTTTTTTGTTACCCTAATGATAAAGGCAACTTCATTGCACCATTGGAGATGACTTGTTAGGCCAGTAATTGTGGTTCACATGCCTTGCAGCTGGGTGGGACTACTGACCCATTTTCTCATTTGTCAGCTTGCATCATACCTCCTGATCTTACCAGAGTCAGTCCAGCTCTATGACTCAAAGTCCTTTGTCACAAACCTGTGGTGTTTTTAGCAATAGGGTCTTACATTCAAGTTCTGGGAAGCAACTAAAGACAAAGACAATAATCTATGTTGTTTTGGAGTTGTTGTAATGACTAACAACTCCAAAGGAAGTTTCTCATGCTTGGCACTTGGCACTAGGATTTTGTTAGTTTATGGCTCTTGGTAGGGCAGAATTGCCACCTTCTGTGTCACAAATCCATTACACACACACACACACACACACACACACAATGGATTTTTGCCACAGAAGGTGACATATATGTATATGTTCTAAAATGAGATTATAAAAAACTTCCCTATAGCATTTTCCAATTTCCTTATTGTTATTTTTACGTCCTCCTTCTGTCTACGATACTCTCCTTTGTTCCAGCACATTGTTCCTTCACATGTTCCCTACCATAGCAACTGTGTCCTACTACCCTCCTCTCTAGAGTGTCTTCTTGCCCTCCGTTGTGGCCCATTATTACTTTGTTGGCTTCTGTGGGTATTTTAGGTTACATACTCAAATCTAAATATTTGGAGCTAAGATTCACAAATAAGAGAGGTCATGCTATGTTTATATTTCTGTATCTGAATCTGAGTCACCTCAATAATTATATTTTTCAGTTCTATCCATTTGCCTGAAAATCTCATGACTTCATTTTTCTTTATAGCGGAATAATATTTCATTGTGTACATGTATAAAATTTTCATTATTTATTTATTGATTGACAGGCATTTAGGTTGTTACAACGTCCTTACTTTTGTGAATAGAGTAACCCTGAACATAACTGAGGTGGTACCTCTAGAATAAAGCATCTAATACTTTGGGGAATGCCAAGGAGTGTCATGGCTGAATCATATGCTAAGCCTTCTTTATTTAGTTGAGAATTCTCCAGATTAATTTCCGTAGTAACTGCACTAGTTTATAATCCCACCAACAGTGAGATCCATGTTGTTGTTTTCTTGATCTTAGCCATTTTGACTCAGTAATATGAGATCTCAATGTAGTTTTAACTTGTATTTTCTTAATTGCTAAGGATGATGAATACTTTTTGAGATATTTCTTAACCATTTTTATTTATGTGCTTGAGAATTCTCTTTACAGATCTGTAGTTATCCTTCCAAATTGAGGTCTTTGGTCCACCTGGGGTTAACTTTTGTGTAGAATAATAGGTATGGGTTTAGTTTCATTATTCTATGTGTGGGCATCCAGTTTCTCTAATACCACTTTTTGAAAATCCTGTCTTTTCTTTTCTTCACTGTGTATGTTTTTAGCATCTGTGACAAATGTCATATGGCTGTAATTAGATACAGTCAATTTTAAGTAATTTCTTTTGTTTCATTCATCTACCTGTCTGTTTTGATTATTAGAACTTTGCAATATAGCTTGAAATCTGGTATGTTATTTCTTTCAGAATTGATTGTTACTTCTGTTCAGAGATATTGGCCTATAGTGGTTTTGGTCCATTGGTTTGTCTGTTTGTTTGTTCTCTCTCTCTCTCTCTCTCTCTCTCTGATTATCTAGATTTTATATTAGAATACTTGCTCCATGGAAGAAGTTCAGAAGAATTCCTTTGGTTTCTACATTTTCAAATGCTTTAAGAAGTTTGGCTAGAGATAGTTTTTGAAAGCTTAGAAGTCTGTTGTGAATCCTTGTGGACCTGCACTTTTTTTTTTTTCTGTCAGAAGACTTTTGTAGTACTGTTTTATCCTCCTTATTTGTTGCAGGTTTGCTTACATTGTTGATCTCTTTTTGGCTTAACTTTGGTAGTTTGGGTAAATCTGGTAATTTGTTCATGTCACACAGGGTTTTAACTTAATGGAATGCAGGTTTCTAAAGTATTTACCGTACACTGAATTTCTTTGGTGTGTACTATAATATTTTCCTGTGTATCTCAGATTCTGTTAATTTGGGTCTTATTTTAGTTTGGTTATCATTGCTGCGATAAAGCATCAGGACCAAAATCTTGAGTAGGATAGGGTTTGTTTTAACACAGTTATAGTTCATCATGGAGGAAAGTCAGGGAAGGAGGGATTCAAGGAAAGAGTCTGGAAGGAGGAAAGGAAGGAGAGATGGTGGAGCAATGCATAGTGATTTGTTCCTTATGGATTTTGTTTCCTTTGATTACACCCTTGGACTACCTTACCATTGATGATACCATGCAGTGTGGGCTGAAAGCTCTTCCTCATCAATTATCAATTAAGATGGCACACTGCCTTGTCTATAGATCTATCTTATGATAGCATTTTCAAATTGTGGTTCCATTTTTATAAATGACTCTATCTTGAATCAAATTGACAACAAACAAACAAATAAACCAACAAACAACATAGGACTCTTCATTCTTTTGATTACCAGGGCCTAATATGACATTCTTGTCCATTATTTCAAATAAAAGGCTCTTGTATTAGTTGATTCTTTTCATTGTTTTCCATGTTTATATTGCACTAATATTTGCTCTGAGTTTTATTCTTTCTTATCATCTATTGGATTGGGCTTGGTTGGTTCTTCCTATTCGAAATCTTTAGTTGTATTATGAAGTCATTTATTTGTTCTCATTTTGACTTTTATTTATTTTTTCACATTTAAAGTTATTTATTTATTTTTATAAATCATTTTATTTGTTTATATTTCAAATGATGTCCCCCTTCCCAGTTACCCCTCCACAACTAGCCCATCTCATTCCTTCTCTCTCCCCTCCCCTTTGACTTTATGAGGATGCTCCTCCACCCATTCACCCACTCCTGCCTCACTCCTCTAGCAACCCCTTATGCTAGGGTGTCAAGCCTTCCTCTCCTCCCACTCATGTCATATAAGGCCATCCTCTTCTACATATGTATCTGGAGTCCTCCCTCCCTCCATGTGTAGTCTTTGGTTGGTGGTTTAGTCCCTGGAAGCTCTGGGTGGTCCAGTTAGATGATATCATTCTTATGGGGTTACAATACCCTTCATCTCCTTCAGTCCTTCCCCAGCTTTTCCACTGGAGTCCCTGGGCTCAGTCCAATGATTGGCTGTGAGTATCTGCATCTGTATTGGTCAGGTGTTGGTAGAGCCTCTTGGGGAACAGCCATATCAGTCTCCTGTCAGCAAGCACTTCTTGGCATCAGTAATAGTGTGGAGGGGTTGGTGTCTGCAAATGGTATGGACCCCTAGGTGGGGCAGACTCTGGATGGTTTTTCCCTCTCATTTTGACTTTTAATGTAAGTTCATAGAGCTATATATTTTATCTTATGCCTGCTTTTAATGTGTGTAAGATCTAAGTTTTACTTTTTAATTAACTAATGAATTATTGTTGTGTTTTCATTTTCATTTATTTCTATGAATTAAAAGAAGCCTCTCTTGATTTGTTTTGACACATTGATCACTTAATAGTATGTTTTTTTTAATTCCATGAATATTTGTACTTGCTAGAGACTCTCTTGCATTTGTCTTTTATTACATTGTGATCAAACAAGATACATGGGTTTATTTAAAATTTTTTCTTTATTTGCTAGGATTTGCTTTGTGCTTCCACGTGTGGTTGATTTTGGAGCAACTTCCATGGGACTTCTATGTAGAATGTGTATTCTTCGGTGTTTACATGAAATTTCTGTAGATATCTGTTAGGTCCATTAGCTGAATGATGTTATTTAATTCTTTTATTTCCTTAATGTTTCCCCAGATGATGTGTTTAATGGAGAATGTAGGGTATTGAAACCTCAAACTATTACTGAGATCAAGGCCTGAAAATAGATATGTCCACTTTCACACTGCATTAGCCAAAGAGTACTACTAGATGGGAATATAAGGTAAAGGACTTCAGCTAGCTCTTCTCTTGGGTAAAAAGTCTCTAGGAATTTAAGTTTTCTCTATGCATGCTAGTATCTACTGATCTTGTTTGGCCTAAACTCTTTCGGTACTGCTGATGAGATGCTACTTTCCTTCTTTACAAGATCATTTTCTTGCTTTTGGTGAAGAGACAGAAAATTATAATTATCTTGAGCTTGTTTAGTTTTACACATTTTAAATTTCTACAGCTATTGGGATATAGTTGTATGTGTACTGTATTTTTAACTCTTTTTTTTTTTTATATGCAGGGCTAAAAAAGTGGAATGAATTTTCAGATATAAGTTCCTAGTCAGTTGATTTTCTAGTTAGTCACCATCGAATTTGCATCTTCAAAAGATAGTTTAGAAGCAATAACTTCTCTCTTGTTGGATGAATAAAAGGCTATGATCAACTCTGTTGTCATAAAGAAGTGACTTTATCCAGCTGCCATAGATAGGCAGCACAAAACACTGGAGATTACAGGATGAACATAGGACTCAGCTCATATACTGCATTTATAGCTTTATGAAATTCTAAGGAGCTGAGCTGTACATTAATTGTTAGTCCATGGGAATGTGAGATAATAAATATATATTGTGCTACAAATGTGACCTCATAAAATTGCAAAGCTTCTATAAGGCAAAGGACATTGTCAATAGGACAAAATGGCAAACAGCAGATTGGGAAAAAACTCTTTAGCAATCCTATATCTGACAGAGGGCTAATATCCAATATATACAAAGAACTCAAGAAGTTAGGCTTCAGAGAATCAGAAAACCCAATAAAAAATGGGGTAAAGAGCTAAACAAAGAATTTTCAACTGAGAAATATCGAATGGCTGAGAAGCACCCAAAGAAATGTTCAAAATCCTTAGTCATCAGGGAAATGCAAATCAACACGACCCTGAGATTCCACCTTATACCAGTCAAAATGACTAAGATCAAAATCTCAGGTGACAGCAGATGCTGGCAAAGGGTGTGGAGAAAGAGGAACACTTCTCTATTGTTGGTGGGATTGCAAGCTGGTACAAACACTCTGGAAATCAGTCTGGTGGTTCTTCAGAAAATTGAACACAGTATTACCTGAGGACACAGTTATATAACTCCTGGGCATATACCCAAAAGATTCTCCAATATATAACAAGGACACATGCTCCACTATGTTCATAGCAGCCTTATTTATTATATCCAGAAGATAGAAAGAACCCAGATGTCCTTCAACACAGGGATAGATACAGACAATGTATCTTTGTGTACTTTACACAAAGAAGTACTACTCAGCTATTAAATACGACGACTTTGTGAAGTTCTTTGGCAAATGTATGGAACTAGAAGATATCATCTTGAGTGAGGTAACCCAGTAACAAAAGAACACATATGGTATGCACTCACTGATAAGTGGATATTAGCCCCAAAGCTCAGAATACCCAAGATACAATTCACAGACCACATGAAGGTAAGAAGAAGAAAGACCAATGTGTGGGTGCTTCAGTCCTTCTTAGGGAGGAGAACAAAATTCTCATGGTATCAAATATGGAAACAAAGTGTAGACAGAGACTGAAGGAAAGGCCATTCAGAGACTGCCCCACCTGGGGATCCATTCTTTATATAGTCACCAAACCCAGACACTATTGTGGATGCTAAGAAGTGCTTGCTGAAAGGAGCCTGATATAGCTGTCTCCTGAGAGGGTCTGCCATGAACACCCTCATAGTAGGAGGGGGAGGGGGTATGGAATAGGGGGTTTCTGGGGTGGGGTGGAGAAACCGAGAAAGGGGTTAACATTTGAAATGTAAATAAAGAAAATATCCAAATATATATATATATATATATATACATATATATATATATATATATATATTGCCAAATTTTTAGTAATCTGTTATGCAGCCTAGGAAATTGATAAGTCATGCTCTTGACCTGGGTCTCTAAATAGCTATTCAGAATTCGACACTGCTGCTAGGGACCAACCACTCATTCTGTGTGGACAGAGCTGGACACCAGCAAAAAGAGTCCCAGGAAGCCAGCGAGAAGCAATGCCAACTGGCCCAGGCCCATAAGAAATGACAAAATAACTTACCTGTCTGTCTAATAAAAAATAATCATACAGTTTGCTATGATTTGTATATGCTCAGCCATGAGAGTGGCACTATTAGAAGATATGGCACTGTTGGAGTAGGTGTGGCCTTGTTGGAGTAGGTGTGTCACTTTGGGTGTGGGCTTTAGGACCCTCATCCTAGCTAACTGGAATCGAGTATTCTGCTAGAAACCCTCAGATAAAGATTTAGAACTCTCAACTCTCCCTGGACCATGCTTGTGTGGATGCTGCCCTGTTCCTGCCTTCATGATAATGAACTGAACCTCTGAACCTGTAAACCAGCCCCAATAAAATGTTGTTCTTTATAAGACTTATGTTAGTCATTATATCTGTTCATAGCAGTAAAACCCTAAAACACAGTTTAAGTAGAAGACAGAAATACAAAGATACTGATTATTCATGACATAAATAACATGAACTGATTAGATAATAAATATGTGATAAATAGCATAAAATATTATGCAGCATGACTAATATAGAGCACATTAATGTTGATTTTCTGAGAGCAGAGGTGACACAAAATGAAAGTAGATGAAAAATTCCAAGTCTTTGGTTGACCATCTATTCATCCTCATATTTCCTCTTTCTTGTTGAGGATATAGGTTAAATGTTTCCTAAATTCTGATTTTAAATGCTTTTGTTGTGATTTTATCTTGGTGAAGAGGAACTGAATGTCTCATGATCTTGCTATGCTAACAACTTCCCAAACACCTATATTTCTGGGAGTTCCAATTAATATGACATTGGCAGCTGTGATTCTGGCTCCTAAGGAAATTTTTGTCAGTTTCGGTCATGCTCCCCAGACATCCAATCATTTTAAAGAAGAAACTGTGCATTTTTCTACTTTAAAGAGCAAGAGAAGCTGAAACATGTTTATCATTTTTTTTTGCTCGACCTGGAGAAGGTTTCAGGACTGAGGGAAAATAGAGTCTAATTAAATAATTTGGGAGAGATTAAGAAATTCACTAACTTTGAAATTTGCCAAGATATTTAACTTTTCTAGAAAAATTTGAATTTATAGTATAGAAGAAAAAATAATATAATTAATTTTATTATATTTTAAATTTCACCCTCACTTGACATTTTTAGAGGAAGGTCCAGGTATGGAGTCTTTGAGAAGGTCATTAGAGCTTTGCTCTTGTAGAGTTCATGTAATCAATGAAGTTAGTATCTTGAGGAGAGATCTGTTGTTAACTTATTGGATACCGTCCTATGATGTCATACTATTTAACTCTTAACAGGTTACTATTAAACTCTGAGACTACAGGACTATGCCAACAAGAAGACAATCATCAAGTGAGACTCCCTTGATATTGGACCAGAAATAAGAAGTAATGATCTCTTTTTTCTATACTCACCATGTTTGTGACTGTGTCTTATTAACAATGGAAAACAATGGACCTATATCCAAGCTTTACATATCAGCTTGTGTTCAGTATTGTTTCAACTCTCTTTCCATCACTTTTTGTACCCTATCCTGGATGAGAGAGTGTAGGTTTCCTTTCCTAAGCTCAGCCATGGTTCAGCTTTTTTCTTTCCAAATAGAATAAAAGTCAACACACCTACTAAGAAATTGCAAGTCTATCAATGAACATTTAAAGACTTAAGGAGATGCAGTTCATCTGAATCCCAGAAAAAAAAAAATCCTTCTTGCTTCAGTGTCTCTTCCCTCTTCTAAATTTATTATTTACTTTCTTTTATTTATTTTTTGAGACAGGATCTTGCTAGGAACTCCAGGTAGCTTAAAACTCAATCCTGTTGCTTTGGCTTCCCAAAATGCTAGAGTGCTAGGTTCATAAGATTGTCTCATCATGCCTGGTACTCTTTGTACTCTGAGTATCACAGTTGGCTGTTCTACAAAGAGTGGGAGATTTTTTATTCTAGAATTAAACAGATCTAACAGAGACAGCTTAATGAGTCAGAGAAACAAGTTTGGTTGTTTTTGTTTTTTTCCTCAAGCTTCTTGTGTGGTCCTTTCTGTTGGGGGTCAACTGTAATAAGCTGCTCATTCAGTGTTATAGGACTTGTCCAGGATGCAGAGGAAAAGAGAACCGAACCTCTTACACCTCTATCTTTAGGGTGACCCTTAAGTTAGCTCTCTATTTCAAACTTTGTCACTTTTGAGAACCAGAAATCCTATTCCTTACAGCTGAACCCGTCCCCCTCTCTTTCTCTCTCTTTCTTGTGTGTATGTGGGTTACATCATGTACTTTTTCCCCAGATGTTTCCACATCCTTGTTATCCATCACACTCTGTGTCTACTTTGCATTAGGACTTCCAATCCTTCTTAAGATAGGAATTGGCTGCTAACTTTAAAATCAACTTTCCAGCCACCTTTATAAATCTGTAAATCTTCTGCAAGCTTACACGTCCCTTTTAAAGTGTTAACCTCTAAATGGAGAAAGATGCTGCAGAAGGAACTGAGCACATATGACTCATGTGGGATTTCACTGTCTAGGAGGATCATCTTGTTTTGAAGAATGAAGTGGTGAAAATGTCATAGGAAAGAAGAGGAGGTGATATCTGCCAGGATGTAAGATTGTTTATCTCAGTTACCCTGGAGACCATTTGAAAAATGAAGTATGAAGAACACTTTCCCAAGTTCCTGACATGTGCAGGCAGGAACAGAGGACTAGGAGGTCCTCTGCTCCCCACTACTACCTCAACCCCTCAGAGACGTTTATCAACGTGGTGGCACTATTTTTCATCAAATCAAGGCCAGTGTATTATTTACTTTTCTAATTTCTTTGACAAGCTACCTGTCAAAGGAAACCAAAGAAAAAAAGAGTTTACTGAGGCCCACTGAATTTGACAGCATAATCCACGTGGAGGGAAAAGCTATATCATTTGTGGTGGCAGGAGAATATCTGGTCATCTGCATGTCAGAAATTTATCTCCTTCACTAGTTTTCCACTGTTTTTTTCTTTTTTAATTCAGTCTGGGACCACTGCCCAAGGGATTGTTTCACTTACATTCTCTCCTGTCCTTAATGTCTTGAAACTCAAAGAACTTCCAAAGGTGTGTTGTGGAGGCAATTGTAAATTTCATCAAGTGGACCATGAACATTTAGTTCGTTGTAAATAGTTTAGGATTCAGGGCTATGATCTCCAACAACTACTCACCTTTGCTAACATAGAAAGCAGCCCAGGCAATCAATGTGCTGGTAATGAACTGTCCCTCCTATATTCTGATGGAATCTCACTCATGAAATTCTTATTTTTTAATCATTAAAAAAAATCAAATATGTTCTTTTATCTTCTTAAAGGCCATTAAATCAGATAGGTGGCTTGGACATGGTATTGGGCAGCCATTTGCCTATCCCTGATGTGGCATCTTTTTCCAATGAGCTCAAGTTTAAAGGAAGAGGGAACAGCTGACAGATATTCCCTACCTCTTTAGTTCTTTTTCTCTATTGCATCACTTTACCCCTTCAGGTGCTAGGCAATGAACTCCGAACGTGATATACCATTGCCATGCATGTTGCCACTGAGTTATACACCAGATAATTTATTACTCCTCTTAGGGATAGAAATTAATGATTGCGATTCCTTGCTTTGAGGAGATAATGTCCAAAAAAAAAAAAAAAAATGCTGTAACGAGAATTTAGCATCCGGGATCTTCCTGCAGCTAAGCAAACTGATCTGCTAAGCAACCTATGAAATTCAGGGTTCTGCCATATGATCATTGACCATGATTTAAGTAATCCAGATCAAGACTCATAGTTTAATTCACATTTACTTTTCAGATCTGTAAATTTATTTACATGAAGTATCATAGCATTTTTATTAGATGGTATTAAATCATGATGAATTATGGTAATCTTTCTATATTTTCAGGTTCTGCTTCTACAAATAAAAAAAAATACAACCTATCAATTAAAGTATTAGGGAAAATACTTTTTATTGAATATATCAGAGCATTTTCCTTGTTGGTATTTTCTATACAGATACTGCTGTATTTGGTGTTATACTTCATCTAAGAGGTTTTGAAGAATAGGTTTAGCTATTTTTATAGGAGACATTTCAGCATCTCTGGATGTTAGCATCAGTGAGAGTCCTAGAATATATCACCTGTAGACAATCAGGGCTAATGTGCTTTAATAAAACCTGACCTTTTTTGTTGATGAAGGGTTCAGAATCTCAATGATACCTGTCTGGTTCACTTTTGATTTGCTGAGGGTATTTAATGCTTCAAAACATGACTGAGAATAAAAGTAGATGGCATACTGTAAATTTTTTTCTTGGGCAATGAGTCAGTTTTGTCTTAGTGGAGCCAGCTGAATCTATCCACCAGATTGGTAAATACAGAAACTAAAACATTTGTTTTTGGGTATGGCACTGGTGATCGATCTAACTGTAATAGAGATATTCTTTATGGCTGATGGTGGTCTCAGAAATACGAACTTATGTTGGCAAGCTTCACCCAGGCATAAAAAGTAGATGTGCTATTTGCCTAAGAATGAGGATGTTTGGGCATAGAATCCAAGGCAACTATGTACTAAACAAGGATGCATATCAAATCCTGAGCTATGTAAAAGAACTAGCTGACCAGGATCTATCTACCAGTTAAAAATACAGGAAAGGACTAGGGCACCATAAGAGGTCTTTCAGAGTATGTATGGGTCGCATCTCCTTTGTTATTCAGGAGAATCTGTTCACATTCAGTGGTTGTTTCTCATGACAAGAAGAAAGGTTTCTAGATTTTGACTTTCAGGAAAACTCTGTGAAGGTTATTGCTTCCTAGACAGAGTGCAATGAGTATATTTCAGTGAGAGCAGGCCTTAGCACACATTCCAAATGTCTCAGAGAAATGATGCTCCCCTTCTGAAGTATGATTTCCAGACAAGGGAACATATGCAACACAGCTGCTAACAGAGATGACTTCCCAGTCAAAGTCTTCCTTTTCCTTAGGAGTTAGACATGGTGTAGAAACTATATATATTGGAAAGGAAGAGCCAGGGATGACACCCAGCTCTTAGCTTTATATATCCAGGAACTCAGCTGAGCTCTGTTTCTCTTACTGTTCCTTTACTGTTCAGTAGCTCCTGGGGGGAAAAGCAAAGTACCTCCAACAGTGGCAAGGTAGGGCAATAAGCTGTTTGTTGAAACTGGCCTTCTAGGACTTTCCCTGTGAAGATCAAGAGTTAAGCTTAATTATACCTTCCTACTGCTTTATATCACAGAGAATTGAAAATTGCTGTGTCTTAGTCAGGGTTCCTATTCCTGCACAAACATCATGACCAAGATGCAAGTTGGGGAGGAAAGGGTTTATTGAGCTTACACTTCCATGCTGCTGTTCATCACCAAAGGAAGTCAGGACTGGAACTCAAGCAGGTGAGGAAGCAGGAGCTGATGCAGAGGCCATGGAGGAATGTTTCTTCCTTCCAAGGAGGAATTGCTTACTTCTCCTGGCTTGCTCAGCTTGCTTTCTTATAGAACCCAAGACTACCAGCCCACAGATGGTACCACTCACAAGGGACCCTCCCCCCTTGATCACTAATTGAGAAAATACCTTACAGCTGGATCTCATGGAGGCATTTTCTCAACTGAAGCTCCTTTCTCTATGATAACTCCAGATTGTGTCAAGTTGACACAAAACTAGCCAGTACACTGTATGACTATGCTTCATTTAGAACCCTGCCGTCCCTTTTTCCTTAGCATTGTACAGTCATAGCTACTACTGTCGTGGCTTACTGAGCACCATGCACTCCAACAGCAACTCTTTCCTGAAAAATGTACAGCTCCTAGAATTCAGTTGGCTCATCTTATATGGTAACTTGTCTCGGTAATGGTGTCTGGATAGGTAGTAAACACTATTCTGGGTTTCCGTAAGGCTCCTTTATGTATGAATCAGTTGACTTTCAGTAAACTGCCTGTACACCTGCCAACAAAGATAACTTCCAAAATGTCCTTCAAAATGTGGGTAGGCTTCATCTAATCAGCTAATGCCTTTACTAGATGAAAGGAATTATCACTCCCAGCAAAAGATTAATTCTGTCAGAAAACAGACCAGATTGAACTAGATCATAAGCTCTGTTATGTCTCCTACTTGAAATTCTAAGAGCCTGCCGTGCTTTTACTTTATGGTCTCTATAATTTCTGAGTCATTTTAAAATATGGTTTCTTTTTCCTACTGGCTCTGTTTCTATACAATATTTCCTCTCATAGAGCTGTATGAACAGTGTGCCATCCTGAGCTACTGGGATCTGCTCTGCTATAGGGATCTCTCAGATTGGGCAGGATAACACACTCTGACTTAACATGCTGACAAGTCAGCATGACTTGTATATCTAAATTTCCAGATCTATTTAACACATGGCAAAAAAGGGGGAGTTACATGGCATAATATAAACTATAACACAGTAAGACATGGGAGACACTGCCTGGGTTGCTGCACTTTGCCTCTCCGCTAGACATCCAGAGTGCAGTTCCTGTACATTGAATCTTGGAACATTTAGTTCAGATGATGCTTGATTTATGGTGAATTTATGTCCTAGTGAACATACTATCAGTTGAAAATGTAATAATAACATAACATTGGAATAGCCGTTCCATTCTTTGCAGTCAATGTAGGCTGTTTTTCCCTGTGACCCCCAGCTGAATGGTTAGCTGCCATTTCTACCCTACCCAAAGTGTCTGGTCATATATTACTAATACAGGAGAATATCCAAATTCAAACTCTGTATCACAGTTTCTACTGAAGGGGTACTGCTTCTCCACTATCAGAAGCAAGGACCCCTGAGCAGAACTCTGAAAGTCTTACACAATTCTTTCACACAACCATATCAGCATAGCAGAGTACAGGCTGCTGGTAGAAGTTGGTGGTGAGATAGGGACAAATTGTTAGCAACAACCCGAGATGAGCCAGATGGTGCTGAGGGGGAGGAGCAGCAAGTTGTTCTTCATTTCAGCTCTTCTTCCCCAGGATCTTTTCCTGACTCCCTGGAAAGTGAGAGTCACCACTTTCCTCCATACTCTTCCCCAGCACCTGCTATCTGGGGCTCAGCACCTCCTACATCCTACTGCATAGTCAAAAACTCCATCTAAGCATCCAAAACTTGAAATGCTCCAAAATCTGAAACTTCATGAATTGTGCAGACAGAAGAGTTTCTTCTTCTTTTATTTTTTTTTGCTCTTGAGTCATTTAGTAGAGTTGAAACAAAGCTGAGGAGAAGCTTGAATGAACCCTTTACCTCACCTCTGTGATTTTAGAAGTCATTTACTGTGAAGGTCACTGGTCCCAGCAATGCATTATTAGTCTCACACTGGCTGTGCTGCAGATGATGCCTCTCTGTGTTGGTTATGATGACAATGGATGGGGCTAGTCTTCAGAGACGGCTGCTTTATTTAAACCACAGACTCTTCTTTTGGGCCTACACTCATGATTTTTAACTTCACTGTACTAAAACTCCACCCTTAGTTTATGTTGATACTGGATTTGAGGATAAGGCCTTAAAACAAGATCTCCAATCATTTTGTGAATAAGTTTTCTTTCCTCAGAGGTATTTTGATGCTCAGTGATCTTTAAAATGGACAAAACCATCCTAGTCCAGTGTACAATAACAGACACTGAAGGTTTTATACAACACCTCTCTTCAAGGTTTTTGGGTGGATATACAAACAATACATGAATTGTTTTTTTAAAAAACAAAACAAAACAAAACTTTGGTGCCTCTTTAAGATAATGCATTGTGCCGGGCAGTGGTGGCTCATGTCTTTAATCCCAGCACTTGGGAGGCAGAGACAGGTGGATTTCTGAGTTCGAGGCCAGCCTGGTCTACAGAGTGAGTTCCAGGACAGCTAGGGCTACACAGAGAAACCCTGTCTGGAAAATCCAAAAAAAAAAAAAAAAAAAACCAGAACCAGAACCAGTTTTTGATATAAACTTTTTGGAGAAAGGAACTGCACCTTGAACAACAGAGTGCAGAGAGCTATGCTTGGTGTCTTAGAGCACACCTTTTCAATCATACTCATTTCAATTTCATGTAGTTAATCACAGTGACTAGCACCAAGCATGCTCTTGGGAAATATGTGTTGCATGAAAGACTGAACACCTGGAATGGAATAGCTGGCACTGAGGTAGCAAATGCTAGGAATAAAATTTAGTTTGGGGAAAAGATGAGGTTACACTTATTCCTGAGTATTTTATTATTGTTTTTATTTATTATTATTTGTTTACAATATTTTCCAAAAATTCAGAAATGTGAAAATAGCTCAATGTGCAGTTTAAATTACCAGCAACTTCGAGTCAAGAAATTCTTACATAAGGAGGATTTCCTACCATGAATTTATTTTTTATGTTTTCACACACACACACACACACACACACACACACACACACACACACACACATACACACACGGGAAGATGATAGATAGATAGATAGATAGATAGATAGATTCGTAGAGAGATCTTTCCTGTTTTAACTGCTCAGTTTTTAGCAACTCTCTCCCTCAGTGTAAGTTGTAAGAAGCTGTAGTCCGTATCATCTTTCAAGGCTGTAATTTTATAAATATGGGCTTTATATTTCTCCTGATTTTAAATACTGAGCTAACAACAGTGCTTCTCCCCTCCCTCCCTCTCTCCCAGCTTCTCCATCTTTCCTTTCTCTTCAGTCGTCCTTTTCCTCCTTCCTTCCTTTTCCTTCTCTCTCATTTCTTCCTCCTTTTCTTTCCTTTCTCCTCCTATTTTTCTTGTCACATCCTCTTTGCAGTTAACCCATAATGCTCAGAGCGATGTTAGCATCCACTGCACATATGCTGAGTGATGGATGAGTACATCAATGGAGGATGATTGGCAATAAAAAGAGCCTTCCCCTCCCCACCCCCAGAATTATATGGCTACCTATGTGGCTGTTACTTTCTGCCATTCGGGAGAGCAGCTGGTATCATTAAAATCATCACTTCTTATTGTGAGGTTATTATTATGCTTTAGCACTTCACCTCCACAAGTAGCTGAATTCTCACTTGCTGTACCCCTGCCATCAGAAGAGATTTAGAGATATGTAATTCTAGTCTTCAAGCATCTTAACACAGTTAAGTATTTTGATAGAGAAGGCACATATGTAGACTTGGTGTGGATATGGACAGTTTACTGAGGTTATTTCCTGTTGCTCCTTCATGAGAAACATTCACACTGCCACTGTACCTGCAGCTGACTGGCTCTGCTGTGATTTTGTACTGAGCATTCACTTAGCAGAAGTGGCTTCATAAATTATACTGCATGTGATAGAATGGGAGGAGAGTAAGAGACATGGCATTATCTGCTGGGTGGGGTTATAGAAAAAAAACCACTTAATTATAAATTGGGAGTGACAAATGGAGGATATTTGGCTTTTGTTATTTTGTTATTTTTTAACCCAATGTCTGCCCATCTGAGGAAGTCCAGAGACAAAATGCTTCATGTAGCATAAAACCTTGTAGTCTATCAAGTATGGGGTTGAGAAAGAAGATTTGTAAGAAAATCATTCGTGTGTGTTTTTTTCAGTTACTGCTACATGGACTTTATAGTATTTATGATGTCATTCAGACATAGGGCAGACTAAAAGAATGCAAAATGTCTACTCTGATTGGGTGTGTCATTTGTGAACATTTATTTAAAATACAAAGCTGAACCTTAATCTTCTCTAAAGAAAATATGATACAAAAACATAAAGTAGAATTTTCTTTTAATGTGCAAGAAGGAGGAGAAGCAATGACATGCAAATGCCCAGATCACTTAAAGTGGCCCCCATGGGTCCATCAGGAAAACCTGTGAAGCAGTTCCATCCATGAAGATGTGAAGTTCATCTTTGGGATGAACTCAGAGAGAACTCTGAAGCTTGTGAGAGTATACAGTTTGAGGGTCTTCTCTGGGCAACTACTGGGTAGGAAATCAAGTGTTTTATATCATCAGAACAGATATCAAAAACAAGGTGTGCAGCATGTTTAGTGATTAAAAACCCTTGCAGAAGTGAACTTAACACAGCCCTTGAACTTTAAAAACAAAGGATCCTCCAAGTCTGCACGACAATTAGTCAGCACATTCACCACTCTTGCTAGAATGGGTAAAAACAGCACTGTTTTAGGATGGAGGGAACTTGCCTGAACTGGTGGATTTATTTTGAGAGGTAGGTTCCCTGAGGAAAGGGTTTGCATAACTAGGGGACTTTCAATTATTAGAACCTTGCTGTAGCAATTATTTTGGATTTCCAAGCTTTCAAATCTGCCTCTTTGAGGGAAAACTCTGCTAATTAAGGTCGAAGTTCTTCGTGATCAAACAGCCTTTGGGCTTGGTACAATATGGGAAATTCCCTCCAATAGCACAGTTTCTCCTTTTCTGACCTTGTCTGAGGAACTCTAAACCCCTCCTCCTACCTGAGGACTGTCACATAGCCTTAGTTAGATTGCAGGACCAATTAATTACTTTTCTCCTGATAATAACCTATTCAGCTTGCAGCTGAGATTCCTAAAATGCTTCCCCATGCTAATGGGGCAGTTTGATGTTCTTAACCTCCAAATTTTTATAAGTCTTGAATCACTCAAAGTAAAGTTGATCTGCCTCCTGATAGCTGGTCTGCTGTCTTCTCACGGGGCTTCCAACCATCCCCCACACCCATCCCTACCCCCATCATCTCTGCTCCCACTGCTATAGTGGACTGTATCGGCTGAGGATCTAGAAGAGTGGAGAGAACTGCACCTCTTTCAAAGACCAGGCAAGGGGCAAAAGTATTCTGAGATAGCAGCAAGGCAGATGATGTGGAACTGAGCTATTGTTATGTTTTTGTTGTTTGCTGGGAGTGAAAGATGCAAACACTTGCAATTTGAGACTGGAGGTGGATAGTTTCAAGGTTCTGGCAGAAATGTGTTGATGAACACAATCAATCTTATCCAGGGAGGAGCACACACTGACGTCCATTAGTTTAGATGATGCTTGCCAAGCAAGATTGGTGGGCTCCTTTTTCAACAGATGAGAACTATACTTTCTACAGATGTTCAAATGTTACACACACAACATTCATACGCAGGTTTCTACTTGCACATGTGCAGGAGGGGAGGAGGAAGATGGACCAGATTTGTGAGTGGTACAAACTAAGGAGTGATTCTTGTAAACCTAGTGTGTCTGATAAATATAGTGAAGCATAAAAGATGTGGTGCTTTCATTTTTACATGAACCAGGTTTTAATGCCAACCCCATTATTTCTAGGTAGGCATTTATTGCTGAATTATTTTTATGTTCTCATTTCAATTTTCTTTTCTTTTTTGTGAATTGGAAAAAAATTGATACCCACTCTACATGATTTTTAAGGATCAAATAACTGTGTAGAATAGTTGCCCAGTGATAGGTCTATAATAGGAGCAGCTCTTATGCTGGATTATTTTGCCCAATGACACTCATATACTTGAAAACTGGCATTTTACTTTGTAGTCTTACTTATTGATTTTGTTATCTACAGTTGTCATAAAATGAACATAAGTTGAAAATGGAGATGATTTAATCATTGAAAATTTAATAATCTCCCTGTGTTAGTTTGCTTTTCTTTCTTGTCAGTTATGCTATTGCTTTTTTTCCATTTAGTTAGGAAAAGTCCACATTGTTGAAGACAGTTTATTAAACTGCTTCCTAATTTGAGAGAAGACATCCATTTCTATAAGCTAGCTTTCAATTATTCCCTCTAGTCCAAAGAGCTCAAGGATAAACAAAGATGTTTATACATCTCTCAGCATATCAAAGAAGGCCTCTAATGTGTTTCATTTTTGTTTAAATCATTTTTAAAAATATTGGCATAATGTGTACATTCTTACTCTTACCGTATTAATGGCTTGGGTGACACCTTGGTGTGTTGGGAGTATTTGCAGTGCTGTGGGACCATCACAACTGTCCATTCACAGAGCCTACTCATTACCCCAACATATGCTCAGTACCATTGAACAATATTTTCATGGACTTCTCTCCTCTTGGCCCCTACAAACCTTGTTATGCCGTCTCTCTCTATGAACTTGGATTCTCAAGGCATCTCACAGAAGTAAAATCATTTGTGATTTGTTCAATTCTGAGTGTTCTATTTTACATAGCATCATGTTTTAAAATCTACTCATACACTTACGAACATTTAATTTTATCTTGAGGCACTTGGTAATTCATTCATTCATTTATGTCATGAAGATTTTTCTACCTTTTGTTTTCTGTGCTTGATGCTGTTCTGGACAATAGAGGCCTTATTTAGGTTGCATTCTTGAGTTCAACTCCTTTGGCTGTTTATGAACCCAGAAATGGAACAGTGTAGTCATATGATAATTCCATGTTTCAATTTTTAGATAGTCACTTACCTGTTTCTTGAAAGACTGAACCATTTTAGACTCTCATCAAAAACACATGACTTCTAGTTTCATCATAATCTTACCAATATTTGCCATTTTATGTTTTTGGTATTGGTCATCCTAATTAGTATAAAGTACATGGCATTTTTATTTAGATTTGCTTTTATATTCACATCCATGTATATGTTTGTATATGTGCATGTGTATATATACTCACACAAGTATATATACACACATATAAATATAAATTATATATATATATATACACACACACACACACACACACACACACACACACACATATATATATATAGAGAGAGAGAGAGAGGGACAGGAACATTCAAGTTTTTGCCCAAGTCCAGTTCTGATGTGAATTGCCTGTTGCACTGTTGAAATCTAGTCTTCTTTATATATTCTGCATATTGTTCTTTGTCGGGTGTAGTCTTAGCAAACATGCCTTCTTATTCATTCCTTTAATAATATCCTTTTCTAAAAGTATCTTGGTGAAGCCATATTTATCTCATTTTTGTTTTGTTTTACTTTTTATTTGCTGCTGCCTATTCTGTTTTAATGATTAAGAAAACTAAATCCAGAAATTTATTAAACACTCCCAATGAACCTCTGAAAAGCAAAAGCTTTTTCTCTAATGGTATTGATATGTGCTACCAGCTGTGCAGAGTGACCTCGCTGACCTACCCTGTGAGTAAGTGGGCCTTTTGTGTTGACATTCTCAGATAGCAGAGACAAATCCCTTTCTTCTCACTAGCTGTCAAGTGGGGACTTCAGTTGCACCATAAGAACCACTGTTACCACACTGGCTTTGTGCTTTTAGAAATCTTAGACAAAGGCCCCCAGTGATTCACTAACAGATTTAATAGTTGCTTCATTTCACTCAAGCAATGTCAATACAACTAGACAAATAATCACATGTAGAAGATGAGGCATATGTTTATGATAGATTTTAGCCCTGTTTTAATAAACCCACTCAGTGGTTTTTTAATATGAAATTTGTTAGATATTCTACAATAATAAATATAAAACAGGAGCCCACACTGCCTGCTCTAATTCTTAGTGTATATTTATTTTCCTTAGATAGCATTACTTTTTTTTCCTCCCAAAAGTAGGTCATAAATTTCTCATTCTTCAAAGTAACTCAAATTGGATTACATGGCTCCTACTGTATTATTATTCAGACCCCTTTTCACCTGTCAGAGCTCCCAGAAACCCTGAAAGGAATTATTAGTTGCCTTAGCTGATGAAGGGGGTTGTTTGACACAAAACTTGCCCCAGGTATGACTAAGAGAAATTATAAAATTCTGAATTGAATCAAGCAATGAAGTATCAATTCAAGACAACAAACCCCATTTTTGTATCTCTGTAGAGCTGGATCACACACACAAAAAAATCAGACCTAAAATAGCATCAGATTAGCAAGAATAGTGTCACTTAGAATTCTGATTTCAACAACTGAATATGAGGTGGGCATGGAGCAGAGGCCATCATGGTTCACATACCGAATTTTTGGCATGGGAAAGCAGCTCCATCTGCAAAGCTTGGGGCTGGTGGATGAACTTTTTCCTTTGAATTATTGTGCCCTTCCTCATCATACCACACTGACAGAGCACAGTTCCAAGGTCAAGGTGTCAGCATGACTGGGCTCTAGTGAAGAACCACTTCTGAGCTGTACTCAGTTATTTCCTTGTCTTGTTCCATGGGGCTCTCTTTTGTTTCTTTCACAAGATACCAATGTGGTTTTTATTGGGGGGGGGGTGTTCTGTCTTTTTTTTTTTCTTGTCAGTGCTCTGGTTGCAATTCAGATCAGACATGCTAAGTAATCGCTCTTCCAATGAACTATATTGCTATTCTTTTTTAAATTTCACATTGAGACAAGCTCTCACTCCTACACTGGCCTCTATCATGCAATCTTCCTATGTCATCCTCCAGAGTAGCTGAGATTACAGGAATATGACATCTCAAGGATTCAAATACTTTGCTTGAATTACATGCTACAACATGCCATGTTGTTGTTTCACATGGGAAATGATGACTCTAATATTAAGGTTCAGGGGATCACCAATCTTTACTTCACAGTATGCATCACAAAAAGAACTTAAACTGGGACTCCTTGATTTGGATACACTTTCCCACTTACAAATTACTGAGGGATTCTTTGGAAAACTCCTGAGATTTTATAGCTTGCGTCTGTATATCTGTTCTCTGGAATGGTGCCCTCCACCCTCTTTACCATAGTGCACTTTAAATGCTACTTTAGAAATGTAGCCCACTGCAGAGGCAGCATAATAAGAAGGCTATAGGGCTCAGGAGTCCCCTGGGTGGTCTCTGAAGGAACTTGGACTCTCAGCTGCTTATGTGAAACATAATATGATGACTATGTGGACGAAACATCAGTTTCTGGTGGGTCGAGTTACATAGAAGATAAAAAAAATCCTCCTATGATATTTACATGTAGTTCTTGTACTTGATTATAAATATGAACATTGTTGTTAAAGAATAATTTACTTATTTAAGTTTTTATTTGTGCACATATTATATGTTGAGCATATTTCCTATTGCACTCAGCTCCTCTTTTCCCTGGGACTCCAGTTTGTCTGCTTTGTCTTGATAGACAATTTTATGTCTACTTTCATCACACACACACACACACACACACACACACAATTTTATGGAATTATATAATTAAAATACCTTAAATTTTGCTCTTTTATAGATGAAAGTTAATATTCAAATATTATCTTAGTTTTTAAAATATTTTTAATCAAAACATAATTGCATTACATCTTCTGCTTTTCTCTATTCTTTCCCAGTGACCTTCCTTTAAACCTCTCCTATACTCTCTCGCTCTCAAGTTAGTAGTTGCCAACTTTCTTTGATTATATTTGTTACACACACACACACACACACACACACACACACACACATAGAGGCTCACACACACATCCACATACTCACAGAATCTGGTGAATAATTTTTATTTTATAATTTCAAAGCTGAATGATGAACATTGAATACACAAGGAGCCCTGGAAGAGGCTAATTCTTTAAGCAGTCAATAGTTATTTGCAATTCTTTGTCTTGGGATAGGAGTCTGAGAAACGTCTCCCCTTTGATGTTAAAGTTTCCACTGATTGCTTCAATCTTGTTAATACCATTCTTGTTTATAAGAAAGAATGTTTCACAGCAGATCTTCTGATATTCTGGTTCTTACAAATTTTTCTACCCTGTTTTTCTTAAAGTTCTCTGATGCATAGATGCATGAGCTGTGGTATAGATGTATCTATTAATTTGGGGTTAGGTACTCACACTCTGTTGATCTTTGTATTTTGTCCAGTTGTGATTTTCTGTAATGGTATTAATTTACTATTATGAGAGATTTCTTTAATGAGGGATAGTAGCTGTACTTACCTATGAGTATAAGGATAAGATTTAGAATATAGTAAGGAATTATGCTAGCCTAGCAAAACGCAGTAATAGATTCTATAACCATATCATATCAGCTGGTGTATACTGCCTGGCTGGTGGTCTAGTGTCTGAGAGATCACAGGGGTCCAGGTTAATTGAGACTGCTGGTCCTCCTACAGGGTTGCCTTCCTCCTCAGCTTCTTACAGCTTTTCCCTGATTCAATGACAAGGGTCAGAAGCTTCTGTCCATTGGTTGGTACAAATATCTACCTCTGACTTTATTGCTGATCGTTGGGTCTTTTGAAGGACAGTCATGATAGGTCCATTTTTGTGAGTGCTCCATAAACTCAGTAATAGTGTCAAGCCTTGGGGTGTCCCCTTGACATGTTGTTGAACAATGGAATAGAATTGAAGACCCAGAAATAAAACCACACACTTATGGACAGTTGATCTTTGACAAAGAAGCCAAACATATACAGTGGAAAAAAGAAAGCATCTTCAACAAATGGTGCTGGTCTAACTGGATATCTGTATGTAGAAAAATAAAAATAAACCCACATTTGTCACCTTGCACAAAGCTCAGTCCAAGTGGATCAAAGACCTCAACTAAAACCATATACACTGAATCTAATAGAAGAGAAAGTAGGAAAGAGCCTTGAACTTACTGGCACAGGGGGAAATTTCCTAAACAGAACTCCAATGATTCATGCACTAAGATCCAGAATTGATAAATGGGACCTTATGAAACTAGAGAGCTTCTTTAAGGCAAAGAACATAGTCAATAAGACAAATTGGCAACCTACAGATTGGGAAAAATTCTTTACTAACCCCATGTCCAATAGAGGGCTAATATTGAAAATATATAAATAAAGAACTCAAGAAGCTAACCACCAAAATATCAAACAACCCAGTCAGAAAATGGGGTATAGAACTAAACTGAGAATTCACAACAGAGGAATCTTGAATGGCTGAGAAGCACCTAAAGAAATGTTCAAAGTCCTTAGTGATCAGGGAAATTAAATCAAATGACCCAAATATTCCATCTTACACCAATCAGAAAGGTTAAGATCAAAACATCAGGTGACAACACACGTTGACGAGGATGTGGAGAACACTCCTCCATTGCTGGTGGCACTGCAAACTTGTACAACCACTCTGGAAATCAATCTGAAGGTTCCTCAGAAAATAACACTCTTGGGAATATACCCAAAAGATGCCCCACCATGCCACATGTTCCACTATGTTCATAGCAGCCTTGTTTGTGAAAGCCAGAAGCTGTTACCAACCCAGATGTCCCACATATAAGAATGGATTCTGAAAGTGTGTTTCATTTACACAATGGAATACTACTCAGATATCAGGATGAGGACACCCTGACTTTTGCAGGCAAATGAATGGAACTGGAAAATACCATCCTAATTGAGGTAACTCAGATCCAAAAGGACATGCATGGTAGGTACTCACTAATACGTGGATATTAGCCAAAAAAAATGTGCAGAATACCAGAGATACAGTCCACAGATCTCAAAAAGGTCAACAAGTAGAAAGGCCCAAGTGAGGACACCTCAGTACTACTTGGGAGGGAGAAGAATGCAATCACAAGGGGGAGGGGGCAGGGACCCAGGAGCGAAATTGGATGGGGGGGTGATATGACCTGGTCCTGAGTGGGGAAAAAAGACTGAAGCACTGAAGATCAGCAGAAAGAATGGAAACAGGCAATCTCGGGAGGTAGGGGATTGAGGGAACCCTCCAGAATGTACCAGAGACCTGGGGGTGAGGGGGTAAGAGACTCTCAGGATTCAAAGGGAGATACCTTAGATGAAATGCCCTATAGTAGGTAGAGGGAACTTGTAGATCCTACCTCCAGCAGAAAGACAGGGCATCAAGTGAGGAATGGGGTTGCCATCCCACAGTCAAAACTCTGACCCAGAATTGTTCTTGTCTGAAAGAACTGCAGGGATGGAAATGGAGAGGAGCCTGAGGAAAAGGTCCAGCGACAGGCTCAAAGTGGAATCCAGCTCAAGATATCCTATTTTTTTCCCTCTCTAACACCAGTCAACCACTTGTCTCTTTACAAATTCTCTCCCTACATTTAAGTCTTTTTGCTTTACTTTGTGACTCACTGAGTTTTTACAGAACCACATGTGTGATCAGGTTTAAAACTATCTATTGGAGTCCAGTACATGCACCAGTGGGCACTCACCAGAAGGAAATTACTTCCTAGTGCCCAGAATCCTTCATTAGTTAGTATGTTAGCTGTGTGGAATAAGATCTGGAGAAATTCTCCCTGGTACTTGCTTGACTGATGTGGGTCTAGTCTTGAGCAGGACCAGAGCAAGCAGCCAAATTTGCAGTGAGAAAAGTATGTAATATTTTTTTACAGGTCCAAAAAAAAAAATAATAATAATGAGGGGCTGTTCTAAGCCTCATCAAGGTCCTACTGAAGACTTCTACTTAAACTGTGAGTCAGGTGGTCTGGTTATGGAAGAGAGTCCATCAAATGGAAGAAACTGGTCTTTGAACGACAAAATAAAGACCGACAAGGCCAAATAATTAAAGATCCACCTACTTATTTATCCAAAGTCTATTTACAGGAAAACTCACATTAGGCAGTGTACATTAGCATCACAAACTTATAAAATACATATTTCCCTGTACAGTGAAGTGCTTATAACAGAGGCACTTTTATTATCCAAATTAGAGTGCTGGTTTGAGAAATTGCCACACTTCTTGCTTTTTAACTTTGAAATATATAAACCCCAAATCTTGTTGAAGTGAATTGATCTGGAATGGCTGAGATACATACACCCACATTCATTTTAATATATGGTTTCCCCAAAGTACTTTTGGGTTTGATTATCTTTCAGTTTTCAGAAGCTTTACTGCTTGTCTATGAGTTTATTTCTTACATTTTTCTTTCCACTCTTCAATTACATAGATATTTTTATCTCCTGGAAGGCATCTGGAGTGAGATGTTGAAGGCCTAGTTCTGAATTTGTTGATAAGTGAGGTCTGCCTAGTGATTAATCAGAGCATTATGATCTGTTTATAGCTCATGACAGTTAATGAGATATATTACAGCACTGGGAAGAAGAGGATTTCCCACTCTTTCCCTGTATCTCTGAATTTCCTCTTCTGCTCTTAAGCACAGCTTATTAAGCAGCTTGTCATCATCCCTGTGAATCTGAATTTCACATCAGGAGTTTGTTGTGGTTAATGCCTAACATGTCAATAATGTTTTGATCAAAACAACATTAGCCATCATTGATTGTGGTGATATAGTATCAGAAGATTCAGTTAAGACAGGTTTTGGCATCAGACAGAAGTAATCAGTTGCATGACTGAAGCAAGCAGTTCAGTCTGCCCTGGTGGAAATAGCAGTGATTCTCATAGGTTTTAACAGCTATGTAAACAGAGTTTGTAATCCTGTCTCAGGCTCTGGTCAGCATATGAGAATAGAATGCCAGATGCCACAGCAGCCAAACTCCTACATTTTATGGAACCATAAAAGAAAACTTATTCCTTATTCTTGAAAAGTATACTTAATGATTTAGACTCTGATCCATGTAGTCGATATCCCAGGGCCGGTGTCAGCAGGGAGACAAAGATAGACAATGAAAGAGACAGAGAGAGGGAAAGAAAGAGACTAAAGAAAGATAATGAGACTATTACCACTAGGGTAAACCTGAAAGTAAACTTGATTTCATCTACTTTTTCTTGATCATTGTGTGATAAGCAACCACACATACCTCAAAGGCAACTGAAAAGTTGAGTTTTGTTGTATATTCAAGAACAATGGAAAAGAGTTTTGGCACTCAAACCAGTTCTTCTTGTCACCATGGGTAACATGAGAAAACCACAGACAGCACTTCCCCTGGTAAGATCTAGTGGGAGAAGAAAACAAAACAAAACAAAACAAAAACCAGGAAGACATCTAAAATAATTGTGTGCTAAACTTTACAGTATTGACACTAGATAAGAGGGGAGATTAGAGCAGAGAGATCTGTGTGCTAAATTAAGTAGGAGAGAGTTTTCTGGCAGTGAGACTAGCCATCTGTTCTTTTAAAGAATAACAAGCAGAGAGGAGGGGACAGGACATTTTTATTTCCATGTTCATAATTCTTCAGTTGTTTTCAAAATGTTCAAATTTGAGCCTAAAGTTTGCACCACAAAGAAGAGACAGACACTTTCTTCTTGATCATTTGGTCATTGGACTTTGGTGTCTATAATTCTGTCTAAAATGAAGTCACATCCCTCAAGTCCACTGGATATGTTCTGGCACTGAATGAAGAAATCTCCTGAAATGGGCCTTCATGGACCACCTGTTCAGAAGGTCCTACATAATATACTATCCAATGATTTCAATTGTTCTCTGTGAAAATGGCCTCTATATGGAATGTGTGCTTTTCCTTCTCTTTTTTTATCTTTCACTGAGTCTGGGAAGGCTGAGACCTCATCCACTGCTTCAATACTTGGGAAAGTGTCTTTCATGGAAAAAAACACTCAATGGGAATTTCTTTTATGAACAAAAAACTGAATAATGTATTTTTTGAGAGAGACAGTCGAGAAATGTTTAGTCATGATTCTGAATGGATACAACATACTAAAAGACTAATCTCCAGATCTGGGAATTGTTGGAATCTCAGAAATTCTTTGATGCACACAAACCACGACAATTTTAAATAATGGTCTCATAAGTCCTCTTGAAGTAGATTTTCTCACTTTTGGGCAGAGACTTGGGATTCTGAAATTTGTGCTCTTTCCCCTGAAATGACCCAATTTTGTCTCCACTAGAGAACTCAGGTTTCTTCACACTTCATGAGTCTGATCTGAATGAGGTCTTTTTAATATTCTAATGGAAACAACTCTGAGTCAAAGCCACTGAGGCACAGACTTTCTAAAATGGAGTCTGGAGTTTGTAGGAGGTTTGTATTCACCAGTGCTAAATGTCAAAGCGCAGAAATCCCACAGAGAGGCATCTGATGTCACAATTAATTTCTTGTTTCTCATCATATTTTGGGTGAGAATACCATAGGCAATTGGTCAGTCTCAACAATAAAAGGACTTCTGGGGGAATCAGCCTCCCTGACTTCAAGCTGTACTACAGAGCAGTAGTGATAAAAACTGCATGGTATTGGTACAGTAACAGGCAGGTAGATCAATGGAATGGAATCGAAGACCCAGAAATGAACCCATACACTTATGGTCACTTGATCTTTGACAAAGGAGCTAAAACCATACAGTGGAAAAAAGACAGTTTCTTCAACAAATGCTGTTGGTTCAACTGGCAGTCTAAATGTAGAAGATTGCTAATTGATCCATTCCTATCTCCTTGTACAAAACTCAAGTCCAAGTGGATCAAGGACCTTCACATAAAACCAGATACACTGACTCTAATAGAAGTGAAAGTGGGGAAGAGTCTTGAACATATGGGCACAGGGGAAAAGTTCTTGAACAGAACACTAATGGCTTGTGCTCTAAGATCAAGAATCGACAGATGGGACCTCATAAAATTACAAAGCTTCTGTAAGGCAAAGGACACTGTCAATAGGACAAAACAGCAAGCTACAGATTGGGAAAAGATCTTTACTAATCCTACGTCCGATAGAGGGCTAATATTCAATATATACAAAGAACTCAAGAAGCTAGACTCCAGAGATCCAAATAACCTTATCAAAAAATGGGGAAGAGAGCTAAACAGAGAATTCTCAACTGAGGAAACTCGAATGGCCAAGAAGCACCAAAAGAAATGTTCAACATTCTTAGTCATCAGGGAGATGCAAATCAAAACAACCCTGAGATTTCACCTCACACCAGTCAGAATGGCTAAGATCAAAAACTCAGGTGACAGCAGATGTTGGCAAGGATGTGGAGAAAGAGGAACACTCCTCCATTGCTGGTGGGAATGCAAGTTGATACAACCTCTCTGGAAATCAGTTTGGCGGACCCTCAGAAAAATGAACATAATACTACCTGAGGACCCAGCTATTCCACTCCTGGGCATATACCCAGAAGATGCTCCCTCCAACATGCAATAAAAACACATGTTCCACTATGTTCATAGCAGTCATAGTTATAATAGTCAGATGCTGGAAACAACCTAGATGTCCCTCCACAGAGGAATGGATACAGAAAATGTGGTACATTTACACAATGGAATACTACTCAACTATTGAAAACAAAGACTTCATGAAATTCACAGACAAATGAATGGATCTTGAAAATATCATTCTGAGCGAGGTAACGCAGTCACAAAAGAATGAACAAGGTATGTACTCACTCTTAAGTGGTTATTAGCCCAAAAGTTTGAAATACTCAAGAGTCACTTCACAGCAACAGTAGGGCTGAGTGTGAGGTCCCAGATGGAGGACTTGGAGAAAGGACTGAAGGAGCTGAGGGAGTTTGCATCCCCAGGGAGGCAGCAACAGTGGCAACTGGCCTGACCCCCCGATACTCCTGGAGACTGATCCACCAACCAAAGAATACACATGGAGGGACCCATGGTGCTGGCCACATGTGAGGCAGAGGAGGGTCTTGTTATCCATCAGGGGGAGGAGAGGTCCTTGGGCCTGAGGGTGTTAGATTACCCAGTATAGGAGAATGCCAAGGAGGGAAGATGAGAGTGGGTGGGTGAGTGGGAGATTACCCCCATAGTGGCAGGGGGAGGGGGAGGGAATGGGAAGGTTCCAAAGGGGAGATCTGGAAAGGGGGAAACATTTGAAATGTAAATAAAATATGAAAAATAAAATAAAAAATAAAAAAAAAAAATTAAAAAGAAATAATGTGTTTGCGACCAGACAATGAACTTTTTTCTTAACCAACTATTTTGCAGAACTTCCAAGTGAAGGGTCTCTCTTGGACATTCTTTAGGGACTTAGGGTTGCCCCAATTAGAGTCAATCAAATTGTACATTTTTTTTAACACCATACCATTTATGTTGTTCTTTTGTTAATACTAATTGTCAAGAATATGATTTGGAAATCAATAATACATACCTTTAATTAGGACATTGTACAGTATATACATGTATCAATACATAATAGTGTATTCCATAAATATATCAATTTAAACACCAATTGTAATCTAAAGTTAAAAAGTGAATTGAGAAAGACCAGTTATGATAAAATTCTATTTTAACTTGCTTTATGGTTATTTGCTATTCAAATTTTATTCTTATAAGTGATACTATTAATAGGCAAATAAACTTCTATGTAGGATTGCCCCTAAGTGCTGTTGGGACATGATCAAGTAGTCTTTATAAGTCATTGCCTATGAGCTGGTACCATATTTTGAATGACACAAAGCAGGTAGAAGAAATTAGGGACATAGAGCAGAAGAGAGTAAACACAAGTTGGAGCTAGGATAATTGGAAAAGCTTGAGCCTCTCTCTTCATCTTTGCTGGTGTGTGCTATGGAGAGGTCATACTTCCTGTTCCAGACCTAAACACAAACTGTTCAATATGTCAAAGCAAAGGAATGGGAAGGGAGGGCAGCTCTAGTTCCACATTCTATCCCATGACAATGCTGTGAACCCACAATGATTGGCCAGGTGTGTGAGCCACTAGCATGACTGAGACTTGAATTCTTCTGCTTTGTTCTGCACTAGAGGGACTCCTGTGATCCTATAGCAACAGAAATGAACTGAAGGGATTTCATGCTCAACAGTCTTGCAGGTGATATTTGACTTTAAGAAGTAGGTATGTGACTTTGTGACAAGATATTTTTCCAATTGCCATCAGCTCTATTTTGAGGGCTTTTGAACCTCTGATGAGTGTTATAATGAAATTCACACATGGACAAATAGACCTCTGCATGTTTAGTTCCACATTAGGCTTTGTTTACTTGCTGAAGATGGAGGAGGATCATTACACACAATCAAGAAAGGGTAAAGAAATAGTATTGCCTATTTCCCATTCCTAAACTTTAGAAAATCTAAGGCGAGAGATGATGTTTATTTTAAACTATAAACATGTCATAACATAGAATCACCTTGCTTTTCAGATTAAAGATGTTTATATTTTATTTATTTGTTTTATAGGAGTCCATAGTCTCTGGAGCTTTAAAGAGCCTCTGACCTTTAAAAAAAATCCTTTATTTTCTAGATTACAACTCCATCTGTATTCCTAAAGGCTTGCTGATGCCGAGAACAGCCAAGTAAGACCCTCAAGTCCAAAATCCCTGCTTTTTTGATCCCCAGTAATCCCAGCAGCCATGAAGTATGCCCTGTCTCCTCTGTGCTCCGTCTTTCAGTCCATGCCTCTAACCACAATTTCAATATCTTTCCACTAACCCAGCCCTAGAGATGATTCTAGTAGGAAAACTCCAACCAAAGGAGGGTAACTATTCCCAAGGAAACAAAAGAAATTGAGAATTTCATGCCAGAAAAAGAAGAGAATTATACACACACACACAAACACACACACACACACACACACACACCACATTGCCACCACTATCAATCATGAGCCATTAACATCTCTCATCATCAATGTTCTCAATTTTCTAAAAGATGGACACAGACTCACAAAGTAGATGTATAGATAGGATTCATCATTCTTCTGCATACAAGAAATTCTCATTAGCAATAGAGATAGACATTACCTCAGAGTAAAAGGGTAGGTAAAGGTTTTCTAAGCAAATAGACCTACAAAACAAACTGGAGTAATTATTCTAATAACTAATAAAATAAACTTTCAATCAAAAGTAATCTAAAAAGATGGAAAAAGACACTTCATACTCATCAAAAGAAAAATCCACCAAGGTAATATCTTAATTTTGAACACCCATGACACAAATGCAAAGGCACCCACATTCTTAAAGGAAACATTACTAAATCACACATCAAACCTTACACATTAATAGTAGGAGACTTCAAAGCCCTAATCTCACTAATGAACATCATCCAGACAGAAACTAAAAAGAAAAATAATGAAAATACAGAAATTATGAATCAAACAGTCCTAACAGATATCTATAGAACATTTCATCCAAATACAATAGATTATACCTTCTTCTCAGAACTTCTTGGAACCTTCTCTATATACTCGGCCACAAAGCAAGGCTCAACAGGTACAAGAACTCTGAAATAACACTTTGTACCCTATCAGAGCACCATGGATTAATGCTGGACTTCAACAAAAACAGAAACAACAAAAACCCTACCAACTCATGGAAACTGAGCAACTAACTCTCTACTCGGTAACCCTTGGATCAGGGAAGACATAAAGAAAGATATTAAAGACTTTCTAAAATTGAATGAAAATGAAGGCACAACATAACCAAACTTATGGGACACAAAGAAAGTAGTGTTAAGAGGAAAGGTCAGAGCACTAGGTGCCTTTACAAAAAAGTTGAAAGTTCTTATACTAAAAATTTAAAAGTGCACCTGAACATTCTAGAAAAATGAAACCAGAATACCCAAGAGGAGTAAGCAGCAGGAAATATTTAAACACAGGGCTGAAGTCAATCAATGAGAAACAAAGAGAACAATATGAAGAATCAACAAAACCAAGAGTAGGTTCTTTGAGAAAATAAAAAAAGAAAAACAAACCCTTAGCCAAAGTAACTAAAAGGCAGAGAAGTAGTATCCACATTTTAAAAATTCAGAAAAGAAAAAGGAGACATTACAATGGACACCGAGGAAATCCAAAGAATGATTAGGTCTTATTTTAAAAACCTATACTCCACAAAATTGAGAAATCTAAATGAAATGGATGATTTCCTAGACATATAACTATTACCAAAGTAAAATCAAGAGTAGGTGAATTATCTAAATAGTACTAAAAACTCTAAGAAAATAGGAGCAGTCATTAAAAGTCTCTCAACCAACAATATCCCAGGGCTAGAGGTTTTTAATACAGAATTCTTCCAAACTTTCAAAGAAGAACTAATACCAATAATCCTCAAACTACTCCATAAAATTGAAACAGAAGGAGCATTGACAACTTCATTTTATGAGGCCAGAGTCACCCTGATAGCTAATCCACACAAAGACTGAACAAAGAAAGAATTTCTGAACAATTTTCCTTATGAACATTAATAAAAAATAATACTCGATAATAATAAATAATAATAAAACACTCACAAACTGAATCCAAGAACACATCAGGGACACCATCCACAATGACCAAGTAGTCTTCATCCCAGAAAGGCAAGGTTTGTTCAATATATGAAAATCTATTAACATAATCCACCATGTAAACAAACTGAAAGAAAAAACTACAAGATTATTTCACTGGAGGCTGAAAATATCCTTTGAAAAAATCACACACTGCTTCTTGTTAAAAGTCTTAGAGATATTATGGTTATAAAGCATACATTTAAACACAGTAAGGACAATATAGAGCAAGAGTGTAGCCTCATCATATTTAATAGATAGAAACTTAAAGTAATTTCACTAAAATCAGGGACAAGACAAGGCTGTCCACTCTCTCCCTATCTCTTCAATATAATACTTAAAGTTCTAGATAGAGCAATGAGACAACTAAAATACATCAAGGAAATCCAAATTGGAAAGGAAGAAGTCAAAGAATCCCTATTTTTAGATGGTGTACATACATGACCTTAAAAATTTTACTAAAAAATCCTACAGCTGATAAATACCTTTATCAAAACAGTTTGATACATAATTAACTCAAAGTAATCAATAGCTCTCATTATAAATTAATAAACAGACTCAATAAGAAATTTAGGAAACAAGACACTTTACAATAGCTACAAATAATATAAAGTATCTTGTAGTAACTCTAAACCAGCAAGTGAAAGACCTGCATGAGAAGAACTCCATGTTTCTAAAAAATAAATTGCTGAAGATATCAGAAAATGGAAATATCACCCATGCTCTTAGACGGGTAGGTTAACATATTGAAAACTGTCATCTTAACAAAAGCAATTCTCCTCAAAATTTCTGCAAAATTCTTTATAGACTTTGAAAGAACAATTTTTTTTTGATATTTACTTTATTTACATTTCAAATGTTTTTTCTTTCCAGGTCTCCCCTTCAGAAACCCCCTATCAGGTCCCCACTCCCCTGCCTCTATGAGGGTGTCCTCCCAACCACCCACCCACTCCTATCTTCCCTCCCTAGCATTCCCCTACACTAGGGAATCTAACACCCTCAGGTCCAAGGGCCTCTCCTCCCACTGATGTCCAATAAGGTCCTCCTCTGCCACATATGTGGCCAGCACCATGGGTTCCTGCACGTGTATTCTTTGGTTAGTGGTCCAGTCTCTGGGAGCTCCATGGGGTCTGGTCAGTTGACACTGTTGCTCCCTCCATGGGTCTGCAAATGCCTTCAGCTCCTTCAGTCCTTTCTCCAACTCCTCCATCCAGGACTCCACACTATGTCCAATGGTTGGCTGAGAGCATCCACCTCTGTATTTGTCAGGCTTTGCCTGAGCCTCTCTGGAGACAGCTTATCATGCTTTATCAACAGCACTTCCCAGCATCCACAATAACATCCAGGTTTGGTGGCTATATATGGCATGTATCCCCATGTGGGGCAATCTCTGGATGGCCTTTCCTTCAGTCTCTGCTCCACACTTTGTCTCAATATTTCCTCCTATGAGTATTTTGTTCACCCTTCTAAGAAACACTGAAGCATCCACATTTTGGTCTTCCTTTTTCTTAGGCTTCTTATGGTCTGTGAATTGAATCTTGGGTATTCCAAATTTGGGGGCTAATATTGACTTATCAGTGAGTACACACCTTGTTTGTCCTTTTGTAATTGAGTTACCTCACTCAGGATGATATTTTCAAGTTCCATCCATTTGCCTGAGAATTTCATAAAGTCATTCATTTTAATAGCTGAGTAGTATTCCATTGTGTAAATGGACCACATTTTTTGTATCCACTCCTCTGTTGAGGAACATCTGGGTTGTTTCCAGCTTTTGGCTATTATAAATATAGCTGTTATGAACATAGTGGAGCATGTGTCCTTATTACATGTTGGAGTGTCTTCTGGGTATATTCCCAGGAGTGGTATAGCTGGGTCCTCAGGTAGTACTATGTCCAATTTTCTGAGTATCCAACAAACTGATTTCCAGAGTGGTTATACCAGCAATCCCTCCAGCAATGGAAGAGTGTTCTTCTTTCTCCACATCCTTGCCAGCATCTGCTGTTACCTGAGTTTTTGATCTTAGCCATTCTGACTGGTGTGAGATGGAATCTCAGGGTTGTTTTGATTTGTATTTCCTTGATGACTAAGAATGTTGAACATTTCTTTAGGTGCTTCTCAGCCCTTCAAGTTTCCTCAGTTGGGAATTTTCTGTTTAACTCTGTTCCCCATTTTTTAAATAGGGTTATTTGGTTCTTTGGAGTCTAACTTCTTGAGTTCTTTGTATACATTTGATATTAGCCCTCTATCAGATGTAGGATTGGTAAAGATCTTTCCCCAATCTGTTGGTTGCCCTTGTCATTGTCAGTGTCCTTTGCCTTACAGAAGCTTTGCAGTTTTATGATGTCCCATTTGTTGATTCTTGATCTTAGAGCACAAGCCATTGGTGTTCTGTTCAGGAACTTTTCCCCTGTGCCTATGTGAAAGAACAATTCTTATTCTTGCATGGAAAAACAACAACAACAAAAAAACCCAGATAGCTAAAACTATTTTTTACAATAAAAGAAGTACTGGAAGAATTACCATCACTTGCTTCAAATTGTACTACAGAGCAACAGTAATGAAAACTCCATGTATTGGTATAGAAACAAACAGTTTATCAATGGAATTAAATCAAAGAGCAAGAAATTAACCCACAAACCTATTAAGACTTGATTTTTGACAGAGAAGGCAAAACCACACAATGGGCAAAAAGAAAGTATCTTCAGCAAATGGTGCTGTTCTATCTGGATGTCTGCATGTAGAAGAATGCCGATAGATTTGTATTTAACACCCTGCAAAAACTCAAAGTCCAAGTGGATCAAAGAACTCAACATAAAACAGTATGCACTAAATCTAATAGAACAGAAAGTTTGAAATAGCCTTGAACTCATTGGTACAAGAGACAACCTCCTGAACAGAAAACACATATCTTGCACACTAAGATCAACAACTAATACATAGGAACTTATAAAACTGAAAAGCTGTGTAAGACAAAGGATTCTGTCAATAGGACTAAATGTCAACCTACAGATAGAAAAAATGTAAGGTCATCACCAACCTTACATTTGACGAATATACCCAAAATATAAAGAACATAAGAAGTTAGACAGCAACAACCCAAATGACCCAATTACAAATAGAGCTAAACAGAGAATTCTTTTTAATTTATATTTTCAAAAGAAGCCCTGGCAATATTTTATTTCTTCTTGTTTACTCCTCACCAGTCTGTTCTGGCATGCTTCTGATAATATCAGAATCACCTGGGTCAATGATAGCCAGTAAGCATACTCTATAGTACTTTCCACATGCTGTATCCAATTCAATATTATTGCCACTGTAGTGATTGACACCAGTTTTAGCCAACATGGCAGAGCATTCTATTTCAGATTTCCTCAAACCTGGGTAGTTGTTGGTGAGGATAACCACCTTCATTTTGCATTGTCTGATCATTTTCAGAGTCTGGTTTTACCCTACCACACTTTTCATAACAAGTTGAAGCCTAGAGTTAATCAACTCCAGAGACTATTTTCATCTTCTTTGTGGCCACCATCATCCTGCCTTAGTTGTAAGACAACCCCCAACCAAGATCAGCTGCCAAGATGACCAGGAACAAGAAACAACAGAGAATTCTTAACAGGGGATTATCTAATGACTGAGAAGCACTTAAAGAAATGTTCAATGTCCTTAGTGATTAGGGAAATGCAGATCAAAACATCTCTGAGATTCGACCTTACACATATCAAAATGGCCAAGATCAAAAAACCCAAGGAATATCACATGCTGGGGAGAATATGGAGAAGGGGAAACATGTCTTCATTGCTGGAGGGAGTGCATTCTGGAAATCATTTTGGATGGTTCTCAGAAAATTGGCAATAATTCTACCTCAAGACACAGCTATACTTTTCTTGGGCATATACCCAAAAGATGCTTTTCCGTCCCTCAAGGACACTTGCTCAACTATGTTCATAGTAGCTTTATTCATAATAGCCTAGAAACAACTCAGATGTCCCTCAACTGAAGGATAGATAAAGAAAATGTGGTCCATTTACACAATGGAAAACCACTCAGTTACTAAAAACAAGGACATCATGAATTTTGCAGGGAAATGGATAGAACTAGAAAATATCATCCCGAATGAAATAACCCAGACCAAAAGGACATGTATGGTATATACTCACTTATAAGTGAATATTAGCCATAAAGTACAGGATAACCACAATACAATTCACAGACCCAAAGAAGCCAAATAGCAAGATGGTCCAAGGGAGAATAATTAAATATTTCTCAGAAGGGGAAATTAAATATCTGAGGTGGGTAGAGGAAGGGAACTGTTTAGAAGATGGATGGGGTAGGAAAAGGAGTAGTGGATCAGGTAGAGGAAGAATAGAGGAGTGAAAAAGAAAATTGGCATTGGGGGGAGGGGTAATCTCTAGGACATGCTAGAGAACTGGGCTGGAGTGAGGCCCCAGGGAATCTATAGGGTTGACTGAGACTCCTAGAAGCGAGAGACGCAGATCCTGAAGTGGCCACCTCCTGTAGCCATTCAGGACTCCCAGTGGAGGGATAAAGACAATAACCTATCCACAAAATCCTCAACCCCAAATATCTCCTGCCTACAAGATGTGCAGGGACAAAGATATAACAGAGACTGAGAGAGTGGCCAACCAATCACTGGCCCAAATTGAGACTGATCCATGGACAAGAACCAATCCCTGACACTATTAATGATACTTTGCATGCTTGCTGATAGGATCCTAGAATAACTGCCTTCTGAGAGGCTCCACAGAGCAATCAATGAAAAAAGATGCAGACATAGAGCCAAACATTAGATGGAGCTTGAGAAGTCTGGTGGAAGAATTAGGGGAAGGATTGAGAAACAGGAAGAGGATAAAGACTCCAAAGACAGACCAACAGAGTTGACTATCTTGCACTCTTGGGGCCTCCCAATGACTGAACCACAACCCCATCCACCCCAACTCACACACAAATGTAGCACATGTGTACATTAGTTTTCCTGTGAGTCCCCAACAACATGGGTCTGTGCTGACCCTGAATCTGTTGCCTGCCTCTTGATCCAGTTCCTCTAAGTAAGCTGTCTTGCCTAGCCTCAGTGGGAAAGGAAGTGCCTAGTCATGCAGTGACTTGATGTGCGAGAGTAGAGTCATATCCAGGGAGACCTCCCCTTTTTCAGAGGAGAAGGATAGGGAAGATTGGGAAGAGGATCTCTGTGTGTGTCAGGAAGGGTGCTGGAATGAGGTTGTGGCTGATATTGGAATGTAAAGTGAAAAAATTACTTTGTAGAGGGCACCAAGAAAACAGAGCTTTCTAAACACAGTATGATCAACACACATGTGAACTTACAGAGACAAGGAAGATGCATAAGGCTTGCATGGATCTGCATTAGATTGGCGCTGAAAGGAGAAGAAACACATGCCTATATCTCTAACCCAGAAGTTGTCCATAATTGATAACCACTTGCAAATGAAAATTTAGTTTTCTCCAACGGAGTCTCATTTAAGTGTAGACTGCATGCTAAGCAGCTAACCAACATACAAATGAACTAAAAGGCATCTTTGGAGGTTCCTTGTCTCATAATATTGTGTCAGGCTTTCTTTCCTTGTCTTTTCCCCCTATAGATTCTTTGCTTATTTATTATGGCTTCAGGTTTTGTTTTCCTTACATGATTCATGGGTTTGTAAACAGGTGTTTCTCTACATCTATATCTATTTATTGTGTGTGCCTTTTCTTGGGCTATTTTCCTTATGTTTGTAGGTTTTCCTGTTTGAATTCATGTTTGTCTTATTATATTTTATTTTATTATGGTCTCTTAGGTGTCTGATGTCTTCTAGTGAGAGTCAGAAATGTGGTCCATCCAGACGGGAGGAAATGTGGAGAGGAACTGGAAAGAACACAAGGAAGAAAAACAATCGAGTATATTGTGTATGAAAAAAACTATTTTAAATTAAAAAAAAATATTTACTTTTTTAAGAGTAAGGAAAGATGGCTCAGTGGCTAAGAATACTTCCTTCTATTGCAGAAGGCCAAAGACTGGGTTCTAGCCTTTCTTGGGTGACTCAGGACTGCATGTAATTCCAGTTCCAAGAGATTTAACAGCCTCTTTTGGCTTCTACGTGTACTTCTGTGTGTATCCACAATGTGTACAGGTGTCTGTGGAAGTCAGAGAGAGTGTTAGAGACTATAGAACTGCAAATTCAGGTGATGATAAACTGCCCAAGATGTGTACTGGGAACTAAAATTCAATCTTCAAGAGCAGCAAGAATTCCTAATTGCTAAATTAGTATACGTCATAACTGCATTCTATATACTGAGAACCACAGATGAGAATGGCCCTATCCTTCTTTAAGAAAGCTTCATTTTGTAGCAGACAGAGACTGTTACAGAAAGCCCAAACTGACCACAACGTAGAGAACAACTTACTGTGAGGTTCATACTCACAATTGCCTCATCTCCGACCCAACTTCTACACTTAAGTCTCGTGGAATATCACGAAAGAGAGGATGGAAAGATTTAAGACAGAGGAACAGTATATCTGCTGTGAGATTGTGTCTTCTAAACTCAAGACCTTCACTCATAATATCACAAAAAGATGGTATCCTAATCAAAACCAAGCAATGACAAAATCAGTTTACATGCCCATGTGTGTGGGGAAATCTCACAAAGCCCCACCTCCAAGTGAAAAACTATATGCAGTTAATGACTACTGAGAGGAGGGGAAATTTAGTCATCCCCAGGGATAAATTTTTAACTGGTTATACAAACCCAAAGCTCATCCCTGAAAACAAATACATATAAAAAACTAAACAGACTTAGGTTGTGTTTATATATTTGTTCATACATCTATGCAAATAATTAATCAATTGTAAAGTAGGCCATGAAACTGAAATGTTAGAAATAGGAGAAAGGGGGAAATTATGTAATTGTATTTAATTAAATGAGAGAAACAGACACAGAGAGAGACAGTCAGACACACACACACACACACACACAGACAACAGAGACAGATGAGAGAGAGAGAGAGAGAGAGAGAGAGAGAGAGAGAGAGAGAATGTGCAACTGTGTAGGCTATGTACTGCCCAGCTCTGGGGATTGCTATTTCTAGGTGCTAAAAACATTTCATCCTAAAATAGAAATGGATATAGGACATAGGGGAAGGAATCAAGAGGGAAAAAGAAGGACGGTTATTCAGTTATTATTTGTTAGGAAGATCAGAAAGGATGCGCAGCCAGGAGTGGGTTCACTCTAACAGGGTCTTCCAGGGATGAAATTATTTGTCCTTCTGCCAACAAACTGAGAATCAGGCTTTTGATGCTTTGTTGCTTGATCCTATTGAAAATAGAAGGGTGTGTATGTGTGTGTTTGTGTGTGTGTGTGTGTGTGTGTGTGTGTGTGTGTGTAGACCCATCACATCCCTCTTGTAAGCATTTTTTTATATCTAAATCTGCGGTCAGTCAGTTACCTTTGCAAATTCTCTTCTCATCCTCAGCTTCTTTGGTTCAACATCCATGATTCATAACTTATATTTTAAAATTGGACTATTAACAGGTGAGCGATACAGTTCATACCTGATTTACTGTCTTGATGACTTTTATTCAAATATGTACAAAACTCTATACCCTTAAAACGTGGCATTTTTGCCATGTTTTAAACTGCCCTATCAAGAGCTAACATGCCATAGTGGTTTTCCATTTTTATGTACACAGTCAATTTTAGTCCTGTGTAAAGTTAAGGTGTGCAGAACTTCAGAGAAATTGGGCTTGTGCTGAAGTAGAAGAATCTACCTGATCCTTCGACCTAAACATTGGTGGAACAATAATACCCCACCAGTAGGGGTGAGTAGGGTAGCTCAATACTAGATTGTTCCCTGGTGTTTGTAATGTGCCATGTCTAGCAGTTTAGGTGTTCCTCTATTTCAAAGCAGGTGATAAGTGGTTGATCATGTTTCTGAGTGTTAAGCTATGCATATCATGTAAAAAACAATACAATTTATTTTTTGAAGAACATTACTTTATTTTTAGATAGATGGCTAAAGCTAGATGGATGAATGGATGAGGCAGAGCTCCCCAAGCCAAACAATTCAACCAACAAATTTATTTCTTTTATCTGGCCTTTTTATATGTTATTAAACAAAGATTTCTTTGGAAAATTACCCCAGAGATAAAATGTTACATAAAATGGGATTTACAGAAGGATGTTGATATTATATTCAAAGCAATGTTTCATTCTATATACACGTTATAAGTTCAAAGCAAGAATTTTTACATGGACTTGTCTTTATACGACCCTGACCCTCAGTCAGTGGTACTTACTTCAAGATGCCTCCAGTGAGACACTGAGATGCAGATCGATGCAAACTCAAGAGATTTATTTTCCAGCATGTTGAGGTCAACCCTCCATCAGTCCTTTTAGGTGAAAGATGAGAAGGTGACCCTGAATGGCTATTACAAGCAGTTTTTATACTTTTTAGGGGCACAGGTTACATCAGCAAGGTTACAGGTCAAACTTATTGGCTAAGCATATTGACCTTTAAATCTATTGGCTAGCAAGCATGATACACATTTGAACTCTACCTGGGACTTTCCAGAGGGTCAAGTAACTATCAGTCAGCACATTCTGAGAATATTTTACTCAAGAATGTTCCTGTAAGTGGAGAATAGAACTTGGCCTAGCCTTGAGCTCAGGTGGAAGGTGGTAGTTGTAAAGAGGGTGTTGGACTGGAGAAAGCCCTAAGGTCCCTCATTTCCCCCTTTTTCTTGTACAAGCTCCAAACCTGGAGCTATGCTCAGGGGTCTTGGGTAACTAAGTCATATTCTTCAGGTCCTATCCTCAGGGTCTTATATTTTTGCCTCAGGACCATCAGCTGCACTGCTCCTATTCTCTCTTTTATGAAGGCAATAAGCTTGTTCAATATGCAGTGTCCAAAGGTGAACAATAGCAGGAGAACAATTAGGGGTCTTAACAAGGTGAATAAGAGGGTGGTTAACAAAGGGGAGGAGTTAAAACAAGTCTGGAACCAGCCTTGACTCTGTTCTCTTTCCCTCTTCCACTTGGCTAGCTCTTCTCTCATCTTGGCCATTGAATCTTTAACAACCCCAGATTGGTCTACATAAAAGCAACAATCCTCAGCTAAGGCAGTACATAACCTCCTTGCTGAAGGAAAAGTTAACTCTAATCTCCTATTCTGTAGTGCTACTTCTGATAATGAAGCCAATGATTCTTGACAGTGACTGATGAAAGTTTCTATTCTCTCTATATCTAAATCAATGGCTACCCTCAGACTGTCATAAATTTTCCCTTGTAAGACCAAGCTGGTGGTGCCATTTCCAAGAAAAAATCTTGGGTCCAAGGAGTCACTGACACCAAAATGTCTTTATGGACTACCTGTAGAACAGTGGACCTAGGGATAGTCTGGGTATCCCATTCATTTATTGTCATCCCAGACTGTCCCTACACTCTGTTGGGGTGAGACTTACTATCCAAGATGAGGGCCCAGATATACTTCTTGTCTGATGGGCCTCAAGTAACTGGCCCAAAAGGAGAGCAGATGGGTAGAGGAAAGAATTCTCTGACTAACTCTGGCCGGGAGCCAAGGCTGCCTGGTTTACAGACAGGAGCAGTTTTCTCCATGAAGGTCAGAGACATGAGGGTGCTGCTGTGATGGACAGCACAAATATCTGTGCAGAACCTCTACCCCCAGCATGTCGGCACAGCAGGTGGAGCTAGTTGCCATTGCCATTGGAAGTTGGAGCCAGCAAAAAAATTAACATCTATACAGATAGCAGATATGCGTTTGCCACAGCCCACATTCATGGTGCTATATTCCAAGAGAGAGAACTGCTCACATTATAGGAGAAATAAATAAATTAAAAAAAATAAGCAGGAAATCTTGGAACTCTTGGATGCCCTGATGAAGCCAGCAACTGTGAGTATTATTCATTGCCCAGGACACCAGAAGGGAAGAGACTCAGTGGCCCAGGGCAGATCAAGTAGCTCAAGAAGTGGCTATGCAGGAGCCTATCTTGGTTATGGGCCTACAAGAGACATCTGCTGGGAAATTGGACTGGACTAAGGAATGGCCTCACTTAAAATACACTCAAGAAGAAAGGACTCAGATTGCTAGCCACCATACCAACTATTACCTAGAGAAGGAAGGGCAATGGCACACAAAAGAAGGAAAAACTATACTTCCCAGAAAGCAAGCAAAAGACTTACTAGGCCAATTGCACAAAAGGACACATTTAGGGGATAAAAAGCTTGTCCAAGAAGTTAAGGGATCTAAAGTATTTATAATGGACCTCAGGTTTTGGGCCAGAGAGATAGTAGAACAGTGTAAGGTATGCCAGCAAGTGAATGCTTATGTGGCCAAGAGTAGACAGGGCAAAATACCTAGGGGAGAATGGACTGAGGTATATTGGGAGGTTGATTTTACAGAAGTTAAGCCAGGAAAATATGGTTACAAATACTTTCTAGTGTTTGTGGATGCTTTCTCTCTGGATGGGTTGAGGCTTTCCCCACCAAACAGGAAACAGCTACCATAGTAGCCAAGAAGATATTAGAGGACATTTTCCAGAGGTTTGAAGTGACCAAGCTAATTTGATCAGACAATGGTCCTGCTTTTGTCTCTAAAGTAAGTCAGGAATTGGCAGAGATATTGGGGACTAATTGGAAGCTCCATTGTGCATACACTCCCCAGAGCTCAGGTCAGGTAGAGAGAATGAACAGAACCCTAAAAGAGACCTTAACCAAATTGTCCTTGGAGACTAGTGCTGACTAGGTGGTACTACTTCCCCTGGCTCTGTTCCAAGCCCAGAACACTGCCTACCATTTTAACCTGACCCCTTTTGAGATCCTGTTTGGTACTCCAACTCCCTTGGTGTCTACTGGGCCTTCCCTGGAAGTATTCCAACTCACTGATAGGAACCTCTTCTTGAGGTTCCAAGCCCTTTAGTCAATACAATATGAGCTTTGACCCAAACTACCTGCCTTAAATGCACCAGGAATGCCAGAGACCCATAACTGCTTCCAGGCTGGTGACTGGGTCTACGGAAGGAGGCATCAGGCACAGTCACTGGAACCTTGGTGGAAGGGACCCTTCCTGGTGCTGCTAACCACTCCCACAGCCCTCAAGGTGGATGGTGTTGTGGCCTGGGTGCATGCTTCCCATATGCAACCTGCAGATGCCCCGCTCCCTGGAGACCCTTCCCCCCGTTGGTTGGTACAGAAGACGGACAATCCACTCAAGCTCCAGCTCACTTGACCTTGATCATGACTCCCTGGTGGTACTTTTGGATTCTGGTTCCTTCCCCCATCCTATGTGCCTGTCCACCAAATGACACTCACTGTCTCCCTTCTGTTGGGGGTGGGGTTGGTTGGGGAAGCCACAATGACCTCCACTTTGGTTTTACAAGGGAAAAATTATGACAGTCAAAGAACTGTATAAAGGTTAAGTTTGAATATCAGAAAATTCAAGACTATGTTAAGTGATATGAGTTATGAAATCAAGCAGCTGTCTTCCCAAGTAAGCACGATGACAAAACCATTTTAAAATCCTGGTTGTTTGATTTTATTCATGGCAATCAAAGACTTGGAGTACATCTCTTTCCAAACAAAAGCAGGCAAGCATTAAAACACATTACCTAAGATGCTGTTCAGCTGAGCTCATTCCTAAGGATCAGATAACTTTATGATAGAGTTGTCTGCAAAGCATGGCTTCTATACCATTTACAGATTGATCAGTAATTCTCTAGTTTCATAGCTAAATCCTGTGTCTTTAATTTTGTTTATTTTCATCTTCAGCTTGATCTGCTTTTTACAAGGACTTACTTGGGACTTTTAAAGATCTTAGATTGAGAAAGTCCCTGTGACCTGTCACATGTATCATTTATTTGGTATCCAAGAAAACATACCAGGAGCTAAAGATCCAAAGGTCTTAGCCCCAGGTAAGGAGATCAAAGAAGTGGCCAGGTGTCACTGTGTTTCCTGTAGGTGAGAAGATTAGAAAAGTATGTTTTGAACAACCTACCTTTGAATAGTAACAACTTCCTCTGTAGAAGACCTTGGCTGTTTTGAAAAACATGGAGAAGAGTAATAAAAGCTAAGTACGATATGTTTAGTGTGTCACAGTATGGCTTTTCCTAAGTATTGTGGCCAGTCTAAAGCTACGATGCTCAAAGATGCTCATCAAGGTTGAACCAGGTCTTACAAATTAGACTGGCAAATCTAACTCTTTCTGAGTCTGCTTGCTTATCCTGGTGTCTGTGTGAGCACATGCACATGAGTATATATAAAAGTCCTATTACAGTGCAAGAAATTCAGGACCTCAGGTGTCTAGTTAGTAACTAGTATAAGTACAAGCATCAGTTTCTATGTAAAATATTTGACAAAAAAACCATTCTCATGGCCTAGCATTTGTCTAAGGAATGTATGAGTGGCTTAACATTAGGCACCTATTTATGCAAATCATTATATTATTCATTAAGAGATAAAATTGATTGGTTCAATTGATATCAGAAAAACAATTAAAGAAGTGCCACCAGAACTATTTGCTGTAAAATGGGAACTGAGATTACAAGAAAGAAATTTCTTTCTTGCCATACATTACTTGCCTGAAATGGCAGCACACATGCACAGAGTGCTGAAATCTCAGAGCTATTTCCATTAGAGGCTGGAGTAAGAAGAAATGCTGCACATTGTCACCATTTTAATGAATGTTCAGTTAAAAAAATTAAGGAAGGAAAAATAATTAAATAAAAAATTAGCCTAATTTTTAGACCATCAACAATACACTTAGAAATTATTAAAGGAGATAAGAAAATATGAAGGATAATGGCTAAATTCAAATTTAGCCCAAACCAGGGCCCAGTAACTTTGTACATTAGTGTAGTAACCAATTTGAAATATGATAATCAGCATGTCTTATTTCACACAGCAGCTTGCAAATTTATATAATATACTTAAAACTGCATTGAAAAGATCAAATAAGAATTTTCAATATGGTATTTCAGAACATAATCATATTTGTCTGTTGAACAAATATTAACTACTCCCATACTATATGCTAAACTCTCTTCTACAGTACAAGGAAAATAATCACTGCATGCAAGGCATAGACATTAAAAAGATATGTGAATATGAATGTGAAAACAAAGTAAAACAAAACAAAAACTATTATTAGTGTGATAGCATTATTGATAAAAACTCTGACAGGGGACAGAGACAGACAGGATATAGTTCCTATTTAAATAGAGTGCTCATCAAAACACTTACCCTGGAGCTGAACATCACACTCAGTGGTGTAGCATTTAGCAGCACCAGGAAAACACTTTTTACAGGAAATTGCCATTTAGGAGCCATAGTTGCCGCTAAGAAGAAGGCTGTGTAGCTAGGAAATTCTGCCCTATGAATAATGAGCTGGCTAACCAGGAACATTGGTAAGAGTCTGGGAGAAGTGGCATGGGGCAGTGGAGTCTGCTGAAAACATCTGGTTTACTTTACAGAGTGAGAAAAACAATATGACTTAACTTGAGAAAGTACTGTACTGATGTTGGTGACAAATGACACACAGCAGGTCTTAATGCTGTATCAGTAAACCTAGGCACAAGCAAACTTACTGATAAATAAGCATATTCTGGTGCCATTAGAGAGATAGCTGAGACAGCAAACCATTTTAAAATAATGTGCAGAACGGTGAAAGAGAAGAAATGAAACTGTTGACTTCTGGTCCCAGCCAGAGAAGGCAGTGTTGTCACTGATTGAAGACAAGGCTATTCCAGGGGTGAGAGGTATAAATATCAAGGAGAAAATGTGGTAAGTGGTAAAGTTGGCAAGTTTTCCTAAAATAATTCTTACATGCAGAGCAACACCACCTATATTTTAATAAAGCCCTCTATGTAACCCAAAATCTGGCACTAAAATTCAAGTTGTAAACAAAATTGAGTCCTTATTTTGCTGTCTCTCTATATGTAAATGCAAAATCTGGGTAAGTTAAAGAGAAAATAACAGAATTACAAATGAGCAGAAGAAATACTTTCCAATGCCAATAAAAGGAATTGGTTTAATATGTACAATATACAAATTGAGTCAACATGTGACATGGATAATACATTGGTATCAGTATTTGCACAGATTGTCCTTCACTTAACTAGGGGGGGCAAGAGAATGAAGAAAGAATAGACATTATAAAAATTGACATATAAATACACAGAAAAGCTGAATCCAGGTAGGCTGTGCATGTACTTATAGAGCAGCACTAACTCCACAATGACTAGACCTTCATGTGTTTATTAGGTATAGCACAGAAGTAAGAAGTTAGGTAATCTTTGCAGGTCTTTGCAGGTTAGTAGTCTCAGGCTGTAAATATACGGGAGGAAACAATTTTTTGCTCCATTTGCTAGTTTGGCACACACTGACCAGCTATTCATATTTACTCTTACTTAGGCCAAAGGAAGGCTTTGCCAATTCTGAACCTAATCTATATTCATTTATGACATATTGTTATGTTAAATTATAAGTAAATGAAGTAAAGTTGTATACTTTTTATGATTTAAGACATATAAGGATCATTTGAAAGTCTGTTTAACTTTTTCTTGATTTATACTGCTTAGTTATTTGATGTTTTGATATTTATTATTTAGTGAAATCTAATATTTGTTTAAATAATATTTCATCTATTCTATGTAAATACTGCATATTTTATAAGTTGCATGCTATGACAGTTATTTACACCTGCATCGAGGAAAGAGGTTGAGACTTGACAAATATCCACCAGGCAGAAAACACTTGAATGATGTAAGTTGAAGCAAATGAGTACTATATTGGTAACTGTTTAGAAAAACTGCATGCATTGCCAGCAACACTTTGACTGAAGAATTGTCAAGCATTAGCAGCTAATGCATACTTACTTTAGGAAGTGGAAATTTTTATGTGAAGATTATTTTTAAACATCATTGTTTGGTGTGAAATGACTTGAAAGCTACCCAATAGCTTCCTTCAGTTTCAGGCTGTTAAAATACAAGGTTTTTTTCAACATTGATTTAGGAACATATTTACTGGAGAGCATGGGTTCTTGTAGAGTTACTGACTACTCATCAAAGATCTAGGACTGCTCCTAAGTATGCTATTCTTGGCTGCTCAGATTGTATAATTTGTCACCTGTAGTTGCTCTCAGCTACATTAAATGATGGAAACTGGATAACTTACTGCACAAGTGTTACACATATATCAATATACTGAAGCCAATATATACAGATATGGTCCCAGTGTTGACAGTATTTGCCTTTAGGCCAAAGCTCATCTGTCAAGTTCAGGCTGCCTCTTATATGTTGGACACTGACCATCATGGTAGGAAAAGCTTTCTTTTACATTCTGCATAGCTTTGTCTTGATGGCTGTTATTTTTCAAGTTTATTTGGCACTAGATTAGCTTTTAAACTATTCTGAAATCTCCTAATCCTAACTTTATGAATGTTATATGGTCCAGCCAGTTGATGCTGTTCTTCCTATGGGGTTGCCATCCCCCTCAGCTCCTCCACTCCTTCCACCAACTCCCCCACCAGGGTCCCTGATCTCAGTCCAATGGTTGGCTCCAGGCATCCACATCTGCATTGGTCAGTTGCAGGCTGAACCTCCCAAGGAGCAGCCACTCCAGTTTCCTGTCAGCAAGTGCCTCTTGACCACAGCAACAGTGCTGGGTTTGTGGGAAAGAGTAGGTTGGGGGAGGAGCACCCTCATAGAGGCAAAGGGGAGGGTTGGTGGGGGAGCACCCTCATAGAGGCAAAGGGGAGGGAAGAGAGGGAGGTTGTGGGATGGGGGGCTTATGGAGCCCCAGAGGTAACCTGGAAGTGGCATAGCATTTGAGAAGTAAAGGAATGGAACGATTAATAAAAAGAAATATTAAAAGAACTTTGTATGGATTTGTCCAAGTGACATAGTCTCAGGATAGTAAGGTATCATAAACAACAAACTGGCTCTGGAAGTTGAGATTGACAGTTGTAAGTCATTAGATATCAATTTCTATGGCATTCATTGTCTATAGATCAATTAATAGGTATTTTATATGCAATGAGTTAGTACTTAATATGCACACATAAAATATGTATATTTTTAAAATATCACATATTTCTTATGAAGCATTCTTTGTATAACAGTTACTTCAAAATTTTATAATTTTAAAAAAGTGTCTCAGCTCTATTTTTGTTAGCAAAATTAGTATAAATGTTAGGGACAACATAATGAAGGCCTTTATCTAAACTATGGCATTTGTATCAAATTTTGGCCATTTTCATAATGGCCTACAAGGTGAGACCTGCACAATTTTATATTCACAACAATATTTACTAAATGTGTAGAACTTGTGGCATATGTTATATGCAGCCTATATTAATCAGGCATCCTGTAAAAAAAGTTTATAAGTTTCCAGTCAATATGTTTTGTAAATTATAAGCATAAATTTAAAAATGTAGCACAACAGTATGGTAGTCTCTCAATGAAAGACTAAAATTGTCTACTTTATGTGGTTATAACTTGCACAGTACACTATTTAGAATAAACAGTAAAGATACTAAACTGCACAGGATACTGTTTACCCAAAATATATTCATAATTTCATAAAATATTTACATATAATATTCAACTGCAGGATTTAAGATTTGAAGAATATTTCATGAATAACAATGCAGAATGCTACTAGAAGATTCAAATCAATATTCACAGACTTTCAACTTTGTATGTGTTCTTTTGGAGATAATATAGCTTAAAGACGGTAATGATAGTACATGGCTTTCATCTGGATAGGGAAAAATAATTTAATTTAATAGAAATATGAGAAAGTGCAGAGCCTGGGGTGTAGGCCATACTGAAGCTACACATACAGCACTCTGTAAATTAACTTTTTAATGACCAGAAATATAGGTCATGAATGAAGGTATATGGATAATTTGCAAAATATAAGAACCTTTCAGCCAAAAGGTGGAAAGCCCAGGGCAGTTATTAGCACATCCCTGGGTGAAGAATCCACTCCATACATGTAGTTTTGGTGATTCTAACAAAGCTTGGCCACAATTAAACTCCTGAATTTTTCTATGGTAGATTTTTTTTCAGGAATTCAAGAAGCATCTTCCTTCTCATAAAAGGCAGAGCCTTCCTTGGAGAATTAATTAGGAGATTGAAAAACTTCAAAGCTCTGATTACAGAATAGACTTTCTCATAGTACATTCCTTCCTGCATTTATAGACTTGCTTGTGTCAGAAAGGGGGTCTGTGAAATGTAATTTTTAAAAATTAATGTATGTACTAATAATTTTAGGAAAATATTCAAAGTTATAATGTGAAAAGTAATATATTAAATATCTCTATTATAATAATGATAAGTATGCCAGGCACTGGTGGTTCATGCCTTTAGTCACAGTACTTGGGAGGCAGAGGAAGGCAGATCTCTGAGTTTAAGGTCAGCCTAGTCTACATTGCTAGAACTAGGACAGTCAGGACTATACAGTGGAACTCTTATCTTGGAAAAAATACTAATGATAAGAATATGAAGGAATGAATATACCAACTGATTCTATTTAAAGTGAATACATACTCAAAGTATTTGGTTGTACATAATAAACATTTAATATATATTTGTCAAATACATGAGTATAAAATTATTCCAACTTTCTCTCCAGCCCCCTCTCTCCATGGTGTGTGTGTGTGTGTGTGTGTGTGTGTGCACGCGTGCATGTGTGTCTGTGTATGTGTTTATGTTGAGTTTGGGTTCTAATGCTTTGAATTAATCAGGCCCCCAAATCGGGAATCTCTGTGTCCAAACCCTGAAGGTCCTTGTCTACAATTTGTTTTTGATCGATCACTAAAGAGCCAACTGCCAATGGTTTGGCAGACTAAGGCAGGACTTTTAGATTTACTCAGGTTAGAAACTGGGAGAGAGGAAGTGGAAAATTGCCATGATTCAGAGCAAAATGGATCAGATTTAGAGGTGCAGAAGGAAAATCATCTGAAATGTAGATGAGATGAAATGCAGTCCCTGAAAGGGCTGCCCAGAAGCATTTTGGGCAGCAGAAACTGTGGGTGGGGGGCAGCACAGAAGGAGCCAGGGCAAGAAAGATAAAATATATAATTAGAGGGTGTTAAGCCAGGAATGTTGGAGGAAAAGTATGCTAGCTGTAGGGAGGATTAGAACTGCCCAGACTTTAAGTTAGTCAAGGCATATTTAAAGTTAACTGGTGTGTGTGTGTGTGTGTGTGTGTGTGTCTTTCATTTGCAAATCCAGATAGCTCTTGGGTGTGTGTGCAAACTGTTGGGAGCACAAAGTGGTTTAGCTAAACTCAAATGGTCCCAATGTGGTAGATAAGAACTCACTAACAATTAGAGATTCCATATGGTATATACACACAAAATGATTTAAGTTTAGGAGAGGAGAATTGGTTTCTTAGTAGAGTCAAGCTGCTGTGGTTCACACACAAGTCACTGAGGTAGAACTAAGGAACACAGCTGCCTGCAGGGATTTATCCTGGGCCTTTTTAAAGGGATTCTAGATATCTCAGAGAGCCTTAGCTGAGGGGCTGAGAGCCCCTGGCTGCCAAGGCAGAGAGTCAGATGGTAGATACAACCTGCTTCCTACAAGCAAATAATCAAAGGATAGGGATAAATAAAATTTGATTTAATTGTTTTTAAGGATAGAAGAGAGTATAATGGTAATTGTACAAATGTTCTTAAGTATACACGGAATAATGAAATCCAAGCCTTTGATCTCAAATATAGGAAATAAAGGCAAGAAGGGAGAATTTAGGGAGATTGAATGAAAAAAAAAATGCTTTAAAGAAATTTAAGTCTTGCCAGGGCAAATACTTGGGATCTTTGAGCATGGTATATCTGGGATTTCTGGGATTGATTTTGCCTGGCATCACAAAGATAGAGCCTGGAAATTGGTTTATACAGTGAGGTTACATAGATTTATGAATAAATGAGGCTTTCAATCTTTAAAAATTATATCGAAAATCAAGGGATAGGAAACCAAATCTATTTCAAAGAGAAGAAACTTAGGCCTTAATCATTATATAAGGAGAAAGGGGCATACTACCATTTATACCCATGGAGACATTAATCTCCGTAGAAAGGAGAAATTAAGTTTACATAGATGTATAAATAATTGAGGTTTCGGTCTTTAAAAATTAGATTGAAAAGCAGGGGATAGGGAGTCTAACCTATCTCAGACAATAGAAACTTAGGCCTTGAGAAATACATAAAAAGAAAGGGACAAACTACCATATGTACCCACAGAGTTATTATTCTCCTTAGAAGGGAGGATTTACATTTACATAGATATAGAAATAATTGAGGCTTTTGATCTTAAACTGTAGGTCATAATCAGGGGACAATGAAGACGTACTGTCTCAATAGATAAGATTTGTTTAGATGGCTTTAATTGGTTTGAGTTGTTTTAATTATTAAAATGTGTGTGGTTATGAGTTTGGTAGTTATATTAAAATTCTTCTGGGAAAGAGGTCAAGCTATACTTTTAATGAATTCCAGTTACTGGACTAAGGATATGTTATTTTTGGGAGAGAGGCTCTGTATTGTATTGTATTGTATTGTATTGTATTGAATTGACAGGAAAGGAAAAAGGCTTTGGGCCCCTACCAGAGTGATATGGATCAGATATGACATGGGAAGATCCACTGAGGATGTTGGCAACAGAAAAGAAAAATTCAAGAAATTCAAACAGGACAGGTAACTTGATTTGCTGGTTTGGCTACATGGGAACTGCTCAGTAACTTGCTTAGACTTAAAAAATGCCCCTAGCCAACACTTCAGCTAAAATTAGATAATCTATCTTGTTGGTTATGGAACCCTTAAGATTATTCATGCCCTCCTTCATATGACATGAATGAAGATTTATTACAATTGGTTATTGATCAAATTAAATCATAAAAGGATAGCTTTCTTTCACCTGCTCAAAGAAGAAAAAACCAATTCTTCCTTAACTAACCTGTGCACCTCGTACAATCCATTGAAATAACTTAATGGTACTAAAATTATAAGATTCACATATTGCAGAATGTACAGCTTTGGCAAGTTCATCCTCAAAGATTCTGAATTGACCTGCTATTCCAGCCCACTGCTTCCTGATGCTGTCCAGAGACTTGTTACCAGAACAGCTTCAGGGATTGCTGCTGATTTCAGATGATCTCATTTCCTCTAAACTTACAGAAAGATCCACTCAAAATTTCAGAAATGTGATGAGCCTTCTAAGTATACTGAGACTGCATAACAGACTAGCTTTCTTAAATCTAACCAATTTTTCTAATTTTCCTACACCTCCCCACCCTTTTAAAAAATTTGTCATCATCCTTATTCAACATGAAGAAGCCATGGAACATCATCAGCATGATTCCTTGGGTTTAGGTGTCTGGTTATGGTTAATTTAAAAATTATAGATAGATTATCATTTTAAGACATAATATGGAAATGCACATAATTTTGAACAGGAAGGAAAGAGATAGGATGGATAACTAATTTTATTCTTGAACAAAGCACTGTGTACCCATAATCTTACACTGATAGAAATTTTTGAAATTGATGCAAAATTGAAGTTATAATTTCTTACATTGGTACAGAATTTATATATTGATATAGAATTAAGGTTTTAATTGGTATAAATCTGTCTATTGATACAACATTTGAAATTAATATTGTTACTTTTAGGTATTGTGCTTATGAAAATCATTTAAGAATACAAGGCTTTGACTATGTCCTTCTAATAGCTGCTATTACAAACTGTTTAGGATGATTAAGTAACACAAGTTAAGGGCCATGTCTTAGTCAGGGTTTCTATTCCTGCACAAACATCATGACCAAGAATCAAGTTGAGGAGGAAAGGGTTGATTAAACTTACAATTCCATGTTGCTGTTCATCACCAGAGGAAGTCAGGACTAGAACTCAAGCAGGTCAGGGATCAGGTGCTGATGCAGAGGCCATGGAGGGATGTTCCTTACTGGATTGCTTCTTCTGGCTTGCTCAACTGGCCTTTTTATAGAGCTCAAGACTACCAGCCCAGGGATGGCACCACCCACAAGGGGACCTCCCCCACTGATCACTAATTGAGAAAATGCCTTACAGTTGGATCTCATGGAGGCATTTCTTAACTGAAACTCCTTTCTCTGTGATAACTCCAGCTTGTGTCAAGTTGACATAAAACCAGCCAGCACAGGCTAGATAGGAAACTCATAGTTATTTTAGATTCTGATTTAATTATAATGAAGTATTTTCAATTTACTCAAATAGAAATGGCTAAGAGTAGTTAAGGTTTCCAGTTCAGATATATTTTTCATAGATAGTCTTCAAAAACATCTGAAATCCACAGAATGTAACATTTAATGTTATTACATTATTAAGGATCATTTGACAATGAAATGTATCTGTTCCTGACAGCTTCCTCATTCTCCTCCAAAGAAGAAATTGAGCATCAAAATCTCCATATAGAGTTTTTCTCCAATGGCAAGGTAGCCATTTGCCCCATTCATCTTCGGACAAAATACTGTCCAAAGAGGACAAACAGATGTGATATAGTTGACTGCTAAGCTCTACCAAATCACAGTAAGCTAGTCCTTTATGTTCCTGCTTCATTTCAAGATCTGCCAGATGACTCTGGACCAGAAATCTGAAGACAGATGCTCTGACATTCTGAGGAATAGAGGACTGTCCAGGTAGACAGCTGTCTCTACAATTTGTTTAAGTTATGGAAGCTGTGTTTTTGTGCTTCCTAAAGATCCAGGTAATAATTCATTCTTGGATTTATGAGGGGGTTGAACACTAGTTATAGTCTCACAATCAAATTCAAGTTGTTTCACATTGAGAGAGATTCTATAGACTTAAAAGGATAGTTTACAGATGGTGATGCAGGCTAAAATCAGAGCATAATACAGGTATAGAATTATAAGATCTTTAGTTAGGATAGGTGGTAGAGTACTTTATTTAATTGACAAAAATGACGAATTGGATGTTACTTGTATATCATACTTTGTAATTTACATAATTGTTATGGCTATGCTTAATTTATGTCTGAGAGAAGAGTCTTTTTAAAAAAAGTTTGGGCAATACAGTTGAAATGTTGGGGATTAGTTCTAGTACTTTGAATTAATCCAGGCCCCCAATCAGGAATCTGCATATCCAAACACTGAAGTTTCTTGTCCCCAATTCATTATTGACTGATCAGTAAAGAACCAACGGCCAATAGCTGGGCAGGTAGACTGAGGCAAGACCTTTAGATTGGTGTGGGCTGGGAAGTAGAAGAGTGGAAACAGAGAATAACCATTATTTGGAGGAGGGAGATGGACCAGATTTAGAGCTACAGAAGGAAAATTGTCCCAAATGTAAGTGAGAAAGAATGCAGCCCCCGGCTACCCAGGAGCGTCTTGGGTAGTAAAAACTAGGGGGGGGCAGCCCAGAGGGACTCAGGGCAACAAAGATAAAATGTACAATGAGAGCTAGTTAAGCCATAGTACTCAAGGATAGTTATGCTAGCTTTAGGATGGATTAGAACTTCCCAGCTTTTGAACTAGTCAAGGCATATTTAAAATTAATTGGTGTGTGTGTGTGTGTGTGTGTGTGTGTGTACATATGTGTGTGTGTGAGTTAATTGGTTTATTGTGGCAGAATACTGCCACTGTATATAATTCTCTGTCACATGATATTTGTTGGAATATGTCTTGAATGAAAATTAAAACTTTCTTATGTCTTGAGTGTGTGAAATTCTCTTTATTTTTGTGTTGTATTAAAAATATTGGTGATCATTTTATTTGGTTTAGATTTTTTTTTGTAGAAAATAATTTTTTTCTCAAAATATGTCCTTTCCCAGATTTTCCAAATTAAAGGTTCCTGTCGAAAAGTCTGGTAGCACTCTTCTTGCTATTTTTTAGGGCAAAGATTCCCTGTTATTACTGTTCATGTTCTCCTTCTAAAACAGTATGATATTCAGAAAAAATAAAACAGCCTTGCCATTATATTGGTCACTAGATAAGACAGACTTCATTGATACAAGGGATAGTTTATGTGGTGTCAAAAATATATGAATATATTTCTGGATTCTTGGAATTGGATTATTCTCTTGTAGAATGTAGAAATAATCATGTTCATAGAAAAATCAAAGTCTTTCAATATCACAAAGTGATAAGATGTATCGGTAAAGTAAATTTGAGAAAATTAGTTCAATGCCAAAAGGCCTACTTGAGGATTACTGATCAAATGTAAATATACTGACAATGAAGCACAAGCCATTAACATGTCTGGGACTCGGTTTGTGTGATGGTTAGTGTTATAGATAAAAATCTAGGATTATGGCAGAGAAAAGCTTCTGGGCACATCTGTTGGTGATTATCTTGATTGTGTTAATTGATATGAAAAGACCTATCTTAATGGCTGAACAGACTTTTCTCTAGGCAGAGTATTTTAGACTGCTTAAAACAGAGACAGAGATCTGAGCAGTGGCTTGCATTCGTTCCTCTTGGTTCCTGGTTGTGGATGCAATTGGACCACTCTCCAAATATTCTACTGCCTTTACTTCCCTGCTTTTACTTCCCTGCTGAGATAGACTTCACCTTAAACTCTAATATAAAATACGCCCCTTCTGTCTTAAGTTGCTTTTGTCAGAGAGTGTTATAACAGCAAGGGGAAAGTAACCTAGAAAGCTTATAAATTAAATGGTTTTAAAATCAGCTGTGCTTGATTTAAGGGAACTCCTATTTTTGAAACATCCCATGAAATTTATATTTTCCCCTCCCAAAAGTTGATAATGGGAGAAATTTATCCATCCATATATATGCACACACACATTTATATATACAGAGAGATATATAATGGTGATGGTCACCATTATAACACTTGCATGGATTGGGATGGCAGTCAGGAAACAGGGCAGATGGAGTAATGCGCTAGTGACTCACTTCATCTACAAAGGATCACCTCTCTTCTCTTAAAGTTTGCATAGAATTCTAACATACCACCATCAGCTGGAGACCTAATGTTTAAACATGTAAGCCTATTGGGGACATTTTATAGTAAAACTATACAGCTATACTGTGATCTATCCTGCTCACAACCTTATATCCAAGACTGTGTCATGCTTCAGTTGCCTCATTCTGTCCCTGACATGATAGATGCTGTAAGATTCCTCTTAAACTGTAGGCCCCTAAAGCATCCAACCCTCTATGTATCCTCCTCCTGTTCTTCCTTTACAGTTCCATCCTTGTTTTTCCCTTCCTCTTATCTTGCTGCTTCTCCTCCTCACAAGACTGCCACCCTATAACTTAGAATGATATAACCTGACACAGTACAAACATGAGTTAAATGAGTGATTCAAATGGCCCAAAGCATACAAGAAGACATAAGAATCAGGTTATTGGTAACATGGAGCCTTTGAAACCTTAAGAATCTTTTCGGCAATCTGAGGGTTCAGGGATTTACTAAACTTATTCCACTTTTACCTTTGTTTTCCTCCCCCCCCCTTTTTTTTCTTTTCTTTTTCCTGGGAAATTCTTATGTGACCCCAGCTGTATAGATATATTAAACAGATATACAACTAAGTCATTTGCTATTTTAAAGTCTTTGGTGTACACATATAATATTACCATTTATTAAAGGTAAAGGAAAGTTTAAACAGCAGTGTGGTGACGTACATCTTTCCACATCGTGCTGTAAGTCTTGGTTGAATGTTTGGTACTACAGGCTGTCCAGTAGAACAACTTCTGAGCTTTTCCAGGAATGATTAGAATTTTCCTTTGTAACCTTCAAGATGGCAAACAGTATTTTGCATGAATACATAGAAGAAAATAGCACTGGCCTGCTAAGTGTAACCAGAAAGTGTTTAAAATGTCATCATAAGCCCAAGTCAAATATTTTCAAGTGAAATTCAAGTCAGTAACCCATTCAGCATTTAAAAATTTGTAATTACATCTATCTTTCTCTTTCTCTCTCTCTCTCTCTCTCTCTCTCTCATCTATCTATTCATGTATTCATGTTGGGTGCCATACATGTATACTTGTTTTGTATATAGAGTTCAGAGAATAGCCTGTGAAAACCTTAACTCTCCTTCTGCTATGTGAGCCTTAGAGTTTGAACACAGGTTTTCAGGCTTGACAGCAAACACCAATACTTACTGAATCGTCTCCCTAGCCCTCAAACAGCAATTTAAAGAAACAAGCATTATAACACAACATGCCGAAGACATTAATTTGGTATATACTTAGGAAGGATGATTGAAAACATTAAAGGTCTTTGCTCTTTATAATTATATCATCGTGTGTCTGTAAGAGCAGAAACCATGTTTGTACAACAAATACTGCATTTTATAGCATACAGTAATCTTGAGTCTGACCAGGGTTTTTAAGACAGCATTACTGCCATTCTGTGCCATGATATTATGTGCAGTGCACAATGACAGTGCCCTTTGCTCAGAACCATTGCTGCAGTGATGCTATGTGGTACAACAGAGGTGAGCACTGCCAAAGACACCTTGGGCTCACTACATGCTTTATTTTAAATTACCTTTTGGTTGATGGATATTTAGAGACATTTTATCACTGTCAAATTTTTCTGAGATCTTCATTTAGTTACCCTATCCACATACGGGGCCAACAACCTGCAGGTTGAGAACTGTGGTTTGATCCACTCTTTTAATCTTGTTACCATTTACTTACATTTTTAAAACACATAAATCTACTTAAATATTTTTGAGTATATAGAGAATAATCAAGGAAATGGAGAAAGGAGATTTAAATGTTGAGAAAAAGTGGAAAAAATTAGAGAGATTTCTCTAGAACAGTATGTCTCCCTGTCCTCAGGAAGCCTTTGAGGAAACAAAGATGGTGCCTGGAACAGGGCTTCTATGGACATGTGCTTCTTGAGATGAGTGGTCCTGGGCATATTGCACCAGTAGGCCCTTCTTGAACCATAAAAACTGCAGACACAACACAATTAGAGCAAAACCCATTGGGTGTGATGTGAGACACCCACCATTTAAAGATACCCTTTTTTTCTTATTTCTGTGACTCCTATTTTGCTAAATTTATCTCATATTCATTTTTATTTCTTTTACTAGCTTCCATTTGTGTGATATAAAAGTGTCTTGTCAAAGAGTCTCCATGTTTTTATAAAAATGACCTTTTGTTAGCCAAAGTCTTAAGTTTTTGCTAAGTCTCACCATGTCACAGAAATGATAGCAGGAAAAAAGATGAAGGGAGTAATTTTCTTCAGGTATGCAGGCTGAATGAAACACTTCCATTTCTGCATGTAGTCCCAGCAGAGCCCTGTTATGTTTTAAATTGTCCTTGGAATAAATAATGATATATAAGCATAGCTAGAGCAAAGCAAATAACTGTGGAGTCCAAAACTCCTTCATGCTTCTGCCCTTCCTTGACATCTCTACTCGCTGGTACTTCCAGGGGAGAGAAGGTGTTGCTTGTGCATATTTTGTAAGCTTTGCTCACTCAGCTGTATGCTGACAATAAAGAATTTATGTCTTAAATCAGACACTGAATATAAAACAACAACAAGGACAACAACAAAATGCATGGCATAGAAGTCTTGGAAAGGGCAATTTTTTCATCTTCATTCTTTCTTCCTGTCATAAGGAACCCAAATGAATAGCATTATCTCTCACTGGCATGGCAGTAAAATATGTCTAATCTGAAACACTCAAAAGCCAGATATAGGTCCAACCAATAGCATATATATCAGGTGTCCAGAATAATTGATATGACCTTGCTTTATTATTTACATCTGGTACAGCAGATACAAACTTAATGTTCAATATTATTCTTACCTTGCTTTTATTATTTGAATTGCAGAAGAAAGACGATCCTAATAATTTAGCACCAAAGATGTGGAACTGTACAACTTTCTTTTTAAATTCAGTTTGAACTTGAAAGTCAGCTTACCATTTTATGTTTCCAGATGATACTCATTTCCCATTCTAGAGTTTGGTTCCTCATAACACAGCACATTTCTCTTGATGATAGTAACCTGAAAGGCTAATAACACTTCTGTCTCAATTCTGGGCTTTGTGTTTTAGCTCAGGCCTGTGTGGTAATATCTCCTAGTTGAATCTCAGATGATAAAGATGAATACTTTGTGTGGTAGATGTCTTTGAGGGCTACTCTTACAAGTGAACCTAGCTCTGCGTTGCCATTCCCTTCTTTGGTTTCCTTGCCCAGTTTCCAGCATTCCCAGTCCTCTGAGTCCTGCCGCTCACATTTATCATTAATATGCTTCTCACTTGCCTTTGCACTGTGGGGGCAGTCATGTTTCTCCTTAACTTCTAACCTCTTCTGTGATAGCCAATAACTCCATCACTTTCTTCCAACTACAGCTCCAACTACTGCACTCTCAATTTTATCATTTTATACCAGACCGTGGATCAAATAATAGAAGAAGCGATGATTTATATTTGGTTTGGGGCTCTAAGAATATGAAGGGAGTGTGGGGCTGCCCCACAATAGGAGGGGGGATGATAAGCAGAGACTATATTTAGAGTCAATCGTTGACCCCTACCCCTTCTTGGACTTTTGTTGTTGGACTGCTTCTATAGTCACTATAGCCAGAAATGAGGTATGTTCCTGATGAAAACCTCAACTTGCTTACATGGATTATGTTGATAGACATTACCATGCCACAACCATTGTGCTTCCTGTTGTTGCTTTGTTCTTGCTCAGAGGACCCTATAATCCCTTCCTCATCAAGCCAAGTCACAGCCAATTCAAGTTTTCCAGTGTAAGGCCAGTCTACCTGTGTCCCCCAGAATCACCTTGGACTCTGTTTCCTTACAACATTGTGATATTAAAATGCTACTGATGCTTTTTATTTGCTTCCTTCCTGATCCTTGTTACCAGCTGTTTTTTTGTTTTGTCTGTTGATATTGTTTAACATTAAATGCCTTCTGTTCTCTTTCAAGATCAGCAGCTCTGTGAGGAAGATAGATTGAATTTCAGTTTTCAGCTTAAACAGTTACGGATCATAGTAGTATTAGAATTTGTTCTACTGAGTATATATGAAGTTCTAGTCCCCCTTCTAGAGGTGATACCTCATTTAGTTCTCACAACAATGCTAAAAGATAAACACTTCTAACATGCTTGCCTCACAGAGGAAGAAATTAAAACAGAAGATTCAAAGCACTGTCCATGATAATGCAAGGACAGTTGTATAGGGAGAGACTTGATGCTAGATACTTTGTTCTAATCCCTAAACACCAGCAGGGAAGGAGAAGTTTAAACTGAAGGCACGTAGCATGTGGGTTTCAGGGAAATCTACACAATTCAGAGGCTTCTTCTCATGGTTTTGGGTCACTCTAACCCATCAAATGCACCTCTAACTGAATCTCTTCCATGTTCCCAAACAGAGAGTGGATTCTTCTGCCAAAACTGTCACTTAATCTCTCTTTTTACTGGCCGCATAGGGAAAAATGGCTCTTTATTACACCTTTCCTGTATTCAGCTTTGTGGGTATTTTAAAAAATAACTGAATATTTTTAAATTTGCATTTATGCATTTGTGCAAGCATATGTGTGGGTGTACACACATGTGTGCATGGTTTTCAGAGGCCACATCAAGTATCATTCCTTAGGAGCCATCCTCCTTATATTTTGAGACAGGATCTCTCTCCGGGACTTAGAATTTGGCTACTAGTCAGCGAGTTAGGAGGACTTTTACTCCCACTTCTCTAAAGTTGAAATTAAAATACACACCCCCATGTCAGTCTATTTATATTGTGCTGGGGATTGAACTCAGTTCTGCATATGTGCACAACAAGTACTTTGCCAATCTAATATCTCCTAGGCTCAATTATGTCAGATTCAGTTTTAAGTATGGTTAACTTCCCTGTGGAGTCCTAGCTTGTATAACTATTTTTACAAGAATACTAGAAGTTTTATTTTTGTTTGTGCTTTTTGAGCAATTTACAATTGCCCTATATTCATTCTAATTTTGTGGTTCACTTATCTCTATTTTTCTTTTAATAGTCATTATATCAGTTTATTAGAAGTATTGTAAAATAGATCAATAAATTGTATACTTAGTGAAATTTCTAAAACACAAATATAATGTTAATAGTGTATGACTAAAGAATTCTCAGTCTAACTCAGCTGAGTTTTTATAGCATTTTTTAAAAAAAATTCTGCTGTTTTAGAATAATTACATAGTATTTTGGATAATTTGATATGATTTGGGGATTTTTTATTTATTACTAAGCAGAATTTCTTATCATGATTTTAATTCATTTGTTCTGCTGCGCTGACTGCTAGTATTAATGAATCATCACTTTTACTTGCCCCAGTTCCTAATTCCAAGTTAGCATGTGAAGCTGTTATTTGTCTAATGCTTGGGATTCTCCAAGTCCATTCTTTTTTTCAGTCATTCATAAGTGCTATGATTTATTGTGTGCACACAACAGGATAGTTATTGGATCCTTCAAGTAAAAATATTTCAGGTGGCATATTTGCTTTGGGCAGAGCAGATGGAGAACTGCACCTTGACCACTGGAATTAAGGACACTTATTTTCATTCATATGACCCACATTAGCCCCACTAGGATTTTCAGACACACTATGTACATTTTGTGTGTTCCTTTTAAAGTCCTTGTGTTTTGGGGCACACTACCTCAGCTTAAGTGTATCCCAATCCGTCTGAACTTCTTTAAATAATGTTTTGAAATTTCTGGCTCTGATCCACAGCTACCTGACCTGGAGTAGGCTCTAGGATGGAATTCCTCTTCCAGAAACTATAAGTCTATCTCTTATTACTTCTGAAATGTGAGTGTTATTATTTGGCCCCTAATTCCCCGTATTTGGATTCAGTGTTTTAGCATTTAAATGGTACAAAATCTGATACAGTCCAGTAGAAGTTGTACTTGGCATTCTGAATTTGGAGTTTTTCCTAGGCCAGTGATTTGTAGACTAATCTTGGGACATGCTGCTGGACAGTAGCAGTGAGCACAGCTCCCAGTCATTCCAGATATCAATGGAGAAGCAGCTGAGACACTGGCCTGTACTTCCTGTCAGAGTTCCCTTGGATACAAGTACTCAATTAATTATACAAGAAATCCAACATTCTCCTATGAAAATAAGCTTTGCCCGAAAAGATTTTACTAATCGCCTGCTAGTGTAAGAGTTCTGAAAATATTTATGGGTCAGCAAAAGTGTTAGGAAATTAGGGCCATTCAATGTGTTAGTATCAGGTGAATCTGTTGACAGCTAGAAGCATCTTTACAGCCAGCTTTTGGACCTATCAACAAGACACATCATCTGCAGGAGACAGTGCCACTCCTGTGGCTGTCTCCATGGCACCCAATGCAGGCCACTTAGTGCATGAATATTATATCTCTGGCCCTGATAAAAGACTTTTTCCCCCAGCCAGAGCCCCTTTTTTCTTTCCTCTCATCATCACCCAGAGGCTGGCTCTGCGAATAAAACTCCCTACGTGAGACCTGACGCATGGTGTGATTTGTCTGGGACTGTGCTGCCTATTTTAACATTGGTGCTGAGCCTTGTTGGCGCCCTCCCACCCCTTACATAGGTCCAGAGGGATTCGCGGCTCTGCTGCTGTGGAACCCCTCCCTCCCGCCACGTGGAGTGACCGCCTCCAAGTGGGTTATGCTCCATCTGCCTGCTAGACAGGCTCACCTTCAGGCCACCTCACTAGATGCGGATCCAAACACCGGCAGATTGGTTTCCCAGTTGGCAAAAAGGTTCCCTTGTCCCATGAGAGGACTGGCCACCCTATACGGATCTAAGAGATGGATTTATCCATGGTCTTTATGACTGGCCTTCTAGCTGATTCATTTTAAGACTTCTACCGTTGGGTGAACTCTCTCCTTCTTGCTGTCCAGGAAACAGTTTTTTTCTCTCGATTACTTTCTCATGCCATGCTGCAGGGAAACTGTTCTGTCTCAGGCCCTGGGCCCACAGATCAGGTGTTAGGTCAACAGATATCAGCCACCAGCTCCTCTGGGAAGACTTGGTAAATCTAGACTGACTGCTCACTCCAATATTGCATTAATCTACTTCCCTTGAGTCGGCATGGTAAGATTAATTTATCATAATTAATTTATCCTCAGGACATCGGTAAGAATACTCTAATAACGTCTACTCACTCAATGGGTATCTCATCTTTGACCTTATCTCCAGACTTCCCACCAGGATGCCTCCTGGAAAATCTCAAACCTCTAAAACTAGTACCTGACTTAAATATCTCTAAAATTATTCACCTTTGTAATCAGGTTGGGCCACAGTACTCATTAGATAATGATTCGAAGTGGCCAGGTAACAGCACTATTTTAAAAAAACAATCTTAATTTTTAATTTTTTTTACAGTCCAGTTGTTATCACCTTCTTGGTCCTCCCTCTGACAGTTCCTCATCCCATTCCTCCTCCCCTGTCTCCAAGAGGATGTTCCCCCCACACACCCCCACACACACCCCGACAGGACTCCCCATTCCTTGGGGCCTCAAGTCTCTCAAGGGTTATGAGCATCTTCTCTCATTGAAGCCAGACCAGGCTGTCCTCTGATGCATATGTGTTGGGGCCCTGGATCAACTAGTGTGTGCTGCCTGGTTGGTAGTTCAGTGGCTGAGAGATCTCAGGGGTCCAGGTCAGCTGAGAATGCTGGTCTTCCTATAGGGTTACCCTTCTCTTCAGCTTCTTCCAGCCTTTCCCTAATTCAACCGCAGGGGTCCTGGACTTGAGACTATTAGTTTGGTGTAAGTATCTGTTTCTGTCTAAGTCAGTTTCCTGGTAGTCCTCTCGGAGGACAGCCATGCTAGGCTCCTGTCTGTAAGTACATCATAGCATCATGAGTAATAGTGTCAGGCCTTGGAGCCGTCCCTTGAGAAGCATTCCAATTTGTGCAGGTCACTGGACCTCCTTTCCCTCAGTCTCTTCTCCATTTTTGTGCTTGCAGTTCTTTTAGACAGGAACAATTCTGGGCCATTGTTTTTGACTGTGGGATAGCATCCTCATCCCTCCAGTTGATTCCCTGACTTTCTACTGGAGGTGGAGTCTACAAGTTCTCTCTCCACACTGTTGGGCATTTCAACTAAGGATTGATTCTCTCACCTCCCAGGTCTCTGGTACATTCTAGAGAGCATCCCCCCACCTCCCACCTCCCGAGGTTCTATATTTCCATTCATTCTGCTGGCCCTTGGAGCTTCACTCATGGTCCCCCCAATACCTTATCATACCTCCTTTTTCCACTGCCCTTCCCCCTCTCCTCTCTCACCCACTTTCCTCCCTCCCTCTTCCCTCTGCTTTCCTCTCCCTCCCAAGTGAGATTGAAGCATTCTCACGTGCACCCTTTGGCTTGTTAACCTTTTTCAGTAACAACAGTTCTGATCATACCATTTTAAAGGGTCTTAATACATACTGCCAGCGATCCAGTAAATAGAAGGAAGTTCTCTATATCCCAGGTTTTACTTATCTTCTCTCCAAGCCATTTGTCTAATTTTCCTGTCCCCCAACTCCACTCCTTCTATCTACAAAATCTCAACCAAATGAAAATTCCAATATTTTTGATCCAGCTAATGAACATCCCCCTTACCATCTCCCACCTGCCTTTACAATCTCTCCTACTTCCCCAGCCTCCTCAGCTTCCCAACTCACTGGATTTCCTTGCTCTCAGAACCTCCTTGCTCAACTTCTTCATATTCCTCTCTTCCTCTGCCAGCTATAGGCTGCTCCAGTCATTCTACTTGGTACCTACTTTCAGCCCTTACACCACTCATTCCAGATCTGCAGACAACCCCTCATCTCCACTTCTTCCCCTACCCAGGCTAACTCACCGTTGGTCCTTCCTTTAAGGGAAGTTGCTGGGATAGATGGTCTAATTAAAGTATATATTTTTCTCACTAGGTGAACTTTGTCAAATAGAAAAAAAAAGACTGGGATCCTATACTTCCAACTCGTCTGCCTTTATTAAAGAATTTCACTACATCACTCAATCTTATAGCTTGACTTCTCATGATATACATATGATTTTCAGTAATAATTGACTCCCTGATTAGCGCAGGCAAGTTTGGTAGCAGACTAGAATATATGCAGCTGAGATTCATCAAACAGACTCAGAATATCCCATCAGGTCTGAGACAGTACCCAACCAGGATCCTCAATGAAATTATAATTCCCCACATGATATTCTAGCCAGAGATCAATTCACAACCTGCCTCCTGGATGTCTCTGTAGGACTGCCCTAAAACCAGTAAATTTTGAAAAACTCCAATAGGTCATCCAGGATAAACAAGAAAATTCATCTCAATTTTTAGAGCACCTTACAAAGGCTCTATTGCAATAAACTAATTTAGACTCTGAAAACCCAGAAGTAAACAACTCCTGAAGACCTACTTCTTTTCCCAAAGTTACTCCAACTTTAAGGTCAAACTTAGATGCTTACAGGAGGAACTCCCCAACATCACAGGTAGAAGGTTTAGCACTGGACATTGAAGTATACTATCAGAGAGATGAAAAGGCTAGCAGGAAAAAATATATCTATCTATCTATCTATATATATATCATATGCTGGCAAAAGCCCCAGCACCAGCCACTGTTTAGGCTTTCTGGCCTTCTAAGACCCTAGAACCACCAGGTCTCTGCTTCAAATGTGGTTATTAAGGTCATTGGGCTTGGGATTGCCCTGATCCCTGCAAGCCACCAAGGCCATGCCCAAAGTGCTATCAGGAAGGACATTGGGCTATTGATTGTCCCCATGTCACTCAGGACAGATGGACATCACTCCCAAGTCACCCTCCAGTTGATCTCCTATGCTTGTCCATGTATGACTGAAAGGGCTCAGGCTCCCTTTACCCAACCATTTCCATCACCAACAGGTAGTCCCAGGTATCTGGGTGGCCCATCTCCTTCCTCTTAGACACTGGGGCCACTACCTGGCTTTGTGTGTCAATTTGACAATTTCTCAATTAGTGATCAACTAATGAAGGAGGGCCCAGCCCTTAGTGGGTAGTTCCATCTCAGAGAGGTTACATTCCTTGAAGTTTAATTCAGGAAATACATCCTTTTCAAGGAAAACCAATGCACTGGGCAGAGCAGCTGTTTTTCTAAGCTCTTATTAAAAAAGAAAAAACACCCTCAGGGCCAAGGGCCTCTGCTCTCCCTGATGTCTAACAAGATCCTCCTCTGCTACATATGTGGCCAGCACCATGGGTCCCTCCATGTGTATTCTTTGGTTGGTGATCCAGTCTCTGGAAGTAGAGGGGTCAGGCCAGTTGTCACTATTGCTCCCTCCCTGGGACTGAAAACTCCCTCAGCTCCTTCAGTCCCTTCTCCAAGTCCTCCATTTGGGACCTCACACTCAGCTCTACATTTGTTGTGATGTGACTCTTGGGTATTTTGAACTTTTGGGCTAATAACCACTTATCAGTGAGTACATACCATGTTCATTCTTTTTTGACTGTGTTACCTCGCTCAGGATGATATTTTCAAGTTCCATCCATTTGCCTGTGAATTTCATGAAGTCATTGTTTTTAATAGCTGAGTAGTATTCCATTGTGTAAATGTACCACATTTTCTGTATCCAGGGTGTTAGATCCCCAGTATAGGAGAATGCGGAGGAGGGATGAGGAGAGTGGGTGGGTGGGTGGGTGAATACCTCCATAGTGGTGGGGGAGGGGAGGGAAAGAGGAGGTTTCGAAAGGGAGTTCTGGAAAGGGGGAAACATTTAAAATGTAAATAAAGTATGAAAAAATAAAATGATAAGCAAAAATATAAAGGAAAAAAAAAGAGAGAGAAAAAACAAAGACAGAAGACTAAGGGTATCCCCTCACTAGATCTTTGATACACAGGTAATAGAGCATGGAGTGGGGGAGGTATGAGATTTGGCATCCAAAGAAATAAACATTGCAATCTTCAGAGATCTTTGATAAGAAATGGGCATTTCTTTCTTGGCTTTGAGCAAAGTTAAGCTGCAAGGGGGAAACCGTAATGAGAATTGATTCTTTGCATCTTTTGTTCTCCTTTTGCCTCTCTTTGTTTTCTTTCTCAGCTTGCCTTTTTCCTAACACAAGACTTGAAGATTTCTGGTTTTTGTGAGTTAATATCTAGGACTGTTCACTAGCTTTGCCCTTCTGGGATAGGGAATCTGCTTTGCTTTGACAAGTAAATTAGGGTGCATTTCCTGAAACAGTGAACTGGGAAGCTAGCTGGCAGGGTCTGCAGCTGCCCCTGAGTTCTGAAATGGTCTGTGGAATTGATGCTTAAGGTGCCCCAGTGTTGAGTTTGCTTGAACACTATCTTGCACTTAGCTGTCCAGATATTAAATGGTGTTGTAAGAATTCTTTTTAGTACATGAGTCTCTTGAACCCTCTCAATGTATATTATAAAAATCAGATTTCTTGCATTCTAATTCTAGTTTGAGAATGTTTACTATTAAGCCTGTAAATGTCAGACTTCCTGCTGTGTAAATTTTCCATGTGAGGGGTAAAGTTCAGGAGAGGCCAGAATGCTCTTTGCAATGTCTGAAGGACTTACTCATGAACAGAAGCAGGACACAGTGGTTAGGTCCTTTCATGGTGTGGTTCCATTTATACTGAGGCATCAGGGGTCAGAGAAGCATTTTAAGAAGCTGCTATAAGAATGAGGGTAAATGAATACTTCTTTTATGGGGTGGCTGTAATGACTGTAGGGAAGTAATCTAATAATACTGCAGGAGCAATTGACATTTGGCACAATCAGCAAGCTCAGGACCCTGACCTTAGGTCATGAAGCTTTTAAAACCCAGGTAAGCGAAAAGGGTTGGTGATGTTTTATGTTCCCAGATCTCCTTGTCAATATACATGTTCTACATAGGTGTGCACCTTGTCTATTCACCATCTTACTTTGAAATAAAACCCGGTTCCTTCATTCAACAAATTCCATTTATATCTTTTGCTGCCTCATATCCTACTTTATTTTTATTATACTTCTTGGTTGTATTCTTTACAATTTGATATCATCATGTAATTATATCTTCCCTTTCCTCTCTCCATACCCTCTCATATATCTCTTTTCTCTCTTTAAATTCATCTCTCTTTTTCATTGTTATTGCTTGTGTTTAAGTATTCCTATATATAACCTTATCAGTCTATATAATGTTATTTGTATATATGTGTTTTCCCGGAGAAGACTATTCTCTGGCTCCCATCATTCATGAGTTGCCTAGAGTTCTTTCTGTAGAGTTGAGGCCTTGTGGGATTTTCCCAGTCATGTTTTCATGTCCATTGATGTCATGCTTATTCATCTCACATTTGGAAAGTCATGTTGGTTAGACTTTATTGATATTGCTTCAGATATTACTAGGAGACAAATTCTCACATCAAACCCTTTGACTCCCTGACACTTGCAGTCTTTATGTTCCCTTTTCCTCAATGTCTCCTGAGTCTTAGGTATAGAAGTGTTTTATAGATGTATCCACTGGGACTGGGACTCCACAACTATGCATTTTGATTTGTTATGGTTTTCTATAGTGGTCTCTATATGTTGCAAAGAGAAGTTTCCCTAATAAGGGATAAAGATTATACTTACCTCTGGGCACAAGCATGATTGTTTAGGTATTAGTGCTAACAATTTATAATTACGCTAAAATTATTCAAACTAAATTATGATAATTTGCTAAAGTATTGGTTGTAGATTCATCTCCAATATCTATGACTTCACAAGCCCTGAATGGTTAGCTAGGTTTCTAGTCCAATTAGAGAGCAGTTTGCTGATGTTAAGGTATATGTGCCCCCAGTGCACCTTTGGATAATTGTGACATGCTGGCCATTGGTGTTGTTCATAAGCACTGTATCTGGATATGCTTTCCCCCTTCAGAAGCTTTACAATTTTTTGAAGATGCCATATAACTATTTTTTTGTGCTTGACATTATAGTAAGAACACCATGAGAGCTGTATACTTCTCTGTTTGTTTTTAACAAACAAATTCTTGGATTCATAAACTGGTTTTAATCACAAGGGTGGAGTCCATTGAATATTTGTGGATTGAACAAAAAAAGGACTCCTGTGTCTGTGAGAGTCCTTCCATAGGAAGTGACACAAAGTCATTAAGGGATTGATGGTGGTCATTATGCTTTTCTTTTACTTCATCTGGACATAATGAAGATTTTAGAGAAGAGAAAATCCCAGCCCATCTAGAAACAGTGTGCCTATAATAAGTTATTTACCTTAGTGAGCCTTGTCTTTTGTCTATAAAATGGGGACAACAATACTTACACTCCATTAAAACTAAATTTCAAAGTGCTTGGAATAGAAGAACACTAAATGTGTTCTTAGTAAATTATTATACCTTAAATCAAAATAAATTTTTTAATCTTGTAAAAACTCTGGTAGTAGGATAGTCTACATATATGGTGGCATGCTGAGATCAATAATATAGCCATTCCCTTAATCAGACTTGTACAAAACTGTATAAAATAAAAAAAAATGCTTTGGCTTGAGTACTGTCTCACAGATCTCTATGTCCCCATGCACATATCTAGAAGTTATGCCTGCCTTGCACTTGTAGCAATGAAAAAGGTATCAATGTTAAAACAAAGAGTTTATCCGGGAATGCCCAGATGGAGACTTGTCATGACAGACTTTTAGAGCAGATGTCTTCCTGTGGCTGGAGTCAGAAAGATGTTGAAGAAGGGAAAGTTGAAGCAATTAGTAAACTAAGAATGGCTGTACTGAACTTGGAGTGAAGAGATTCATAAAGAGAACATGTGGGACGATGTGGGTGGGAGGGAGTAAGGCCCTCACTTATACAGACACAAGGAACAAAGTTTACAGAAGACCAACCCAATTTTTTACACTGGATACTTATTGATTCTCTTGTATATAC